>PTRB01000049.1:0-168783 GCA_025094155.1 Lichtheimia hyalospora FSU 10163
TGAAGCTCGTAAGATTTGGTGTTTCGGTCCCGATGCCACTGGTCCCAACCTTGTTGTTGATGTTACCAAGGCTGTTCAATACTTGAACGAAATCAAGGATTCTTGTGTTGCTGCTTTCCAATGGGCTACCAAGGAAGGTCCTCTTGCTGAAGAAAACTTGCGTGGTACTCGTTTCAACATTCTTGATGTCACTCTTCACGCTGATGCTATCCATCGTGGTGGTGGTCAAATCATCCCTACTTTCCGTCGTGTTGTGTATGCTTCCATGCTTACCGCTCAACCTGGTATCCAAGAACCTATGTACCTTGTTGAAATTCAAGTTCCTGAAAGTGCTATTGGTGGTATCTACTCTGTTCTTAACCGTCGTCGTGGTGTTGTTTTCTCTGAAGAACAACGTCCTGGTACTCCTATGATGACTGTTAAGGCTCATATGCCTGTCAATGAATCTTTCGGCTTCACTGCTGATCTTCGTGCTGCTACTGCTGGTCAAGCCTTCCCTCAAGCCGTCTTTGACCACTGGTCTGCTATGAGCGGTGATCCATTGACCCCTGGTAACAAGGTCTACGACATCATCCGTGCTGTTCGTAAGAGAAAGGGTCTTGTTGAGGACATTCCTGGTCTTGACAAGTACTACGACAAGTTGTAAATTGCATAGACTCGTCCCTTTTCTATTAGATCTTTTTATTATACACAATTCCTCTTCACCATCCTCAACCATTTTGCAATTCGTGCATAATATCCTCGTTCTTTCTAAAAGTGCGTCGCTCTACTGCACAAATAAAAGAGAAATAAATTCTTTTTGTTCCAAGGGATATATATTATTGTCATGTTTCTTGTGTGTGGGATAAGATGGATGCATGTTATAATGTTGGAAGAACTATATCATCGGAACTGCTGCGAGAGTAAATCATCACACAAAGGATCATCATTAGATAAAATCCCAAATGGGATAACGAATTGCATAGCTTATCATGAGAACTGTGCTTGGCCATTTTGTAAACCTTCATCTTATTGTTACCTTCACATAATAATCTATCCCTTCTCTTGTCCAAAAGCATTCAATTTATATAAAGACACTACAACATTTGCAAATCATGCCAGCTATTCCTTTCAAGTTTTGTTACGTGTAAAATAGCTCCCATGCATAATCCCCTAATGTACGGTAATAATAAATACGGTCATTTCCTTATGACCATTGTAATACTTTACTAAGACACTTGGAATACAATACAGGAATGAATATGGTATCTAAGAGGCATGAATTGTGTGTAACATCTAATCAAGGAGATCGATAGCAGCTAGAAAAATCGGACAACATTAGCATGATACATAACATCGCTTTGAGTGCAATAGCTTACCCTGTACTCCTAAACATGCAGTCATGATACCCAGCATGGCGAGACCATCGAGAGTTTCATAAGATGTGCTTGTTAGTGCAAAAAAGATAACAGCATTGAGCACGCGTGCAATGCAAACAATGGATGCCATTTTAGCTATAGGTGATCACATGTGCATGTCAGTACAATTCATGTTGCAATGATTGTCTTGTCACTCACCTCCTTCAACTTCGGTGTTGACGAGCTTGATCAATGCATTCAGGATAAGAATAAGACCACCAGCAATCCAAAAAGACTTGTACACATAGCTGGGATCAATATGGCTTAAGGGAGATTCTTCGGATGCTACTGCAGATGCTGTTTGAGCAAGTGCTTTAAATAAAGTACTAGTGCTATGCTCTGCTGTTGTTTCATGGACGCCTTCCAAGAGTGCAGCAGCACCACCTTCTGCATAAATGCTAATGGTGTCACTGAGAGCAATACCGAAAGCGACTTGGCATAGATGGAGTGGGAAATGCAGGTACATCCATAATTGACTCATACGAACTTGGCTTAATACTTCTTTGCTGAAATCATCAAAGTACATAAAAAAGTACAAGAAGATGATGACCAATCCAAACATATTTGCAATACTATAATGCGATAGAGTAAGCTTGGTTGTGGATGAAATACAGGATAGGATAAAAATCACTTACACAACGCGTGTTTCGGTTCCTGTTTCCATGACAGTACGAATGAAACCCATACAGTTTTCACCCAATACAATAATAGTGAACAATGCAAAGCGTTCGCCCAAATGACTTGCACCCAGAGATACTTGCTCATTTGTTTTCATAAAGAACATGTGCACCACGACTTCAACAAAGATCGATACATACCACAAGCCAAATCTCGATCCACGATCATCTGGAAATAGTAGCGAGATACCCCACAACAACAATGCAAGAGCGTGTGCACTAACATAGCCAGCCAATGCAGTGCGTGCTTTGGATCCCGATATGAAGGCTGGTATCAATACAACACTGTATTCAACCAGCAACACCGCTTTCATAACTAGACATGCCATGTCAATATGCGTGATGAACTTGCATTATTTGTCACTTACCCATATAACCGATAATAAAGCCACGTGGGTTATTCCAGAAATCCGAACTGGCACCAGCCATACCGACAAGACCACATAGTTCAATAACCTTATAAATGTGATGTACCACATCTGCATTATCGTATCGAGAAGAGTATAAAGCACTAGCGCACCATGTCCACCACATAACGACAAACCAAGATGCATAGATACCCAATTGTTCTTGATCGACAATATGATGTTCATGCGTAAAAGTGGCAAGGATACCGACATAAAACACATCACCAAATAATTCAAGCCACGTGGCGGATGTCTCTTCACCAATCTCATCCGAAAGATCAGGGTCTGGGAGCATGAAAATTGGGCGGCGACTAGGTCCTCTTTCTTCATCCTCTTCATCAGGCAAGTAGAACTTGACTTCCAGGTACACATTTTCACTTAGATCAATGATAATGGGTGCCATGTCACCATCAGCTGTCATGGAACGCTTTTGAAGACTTTGTTCTGGAGGTGGTGCAAGAAGCTCAGGCTTTTCGGTTGATTCAACAGGTTGCTGTGCATCTAATTGTTGTTTTTCTTGTTTCACTTCTTCCTCAGATTGCTGTTGTTGTTGCTTTTGCTGTTTACCAATTGATTCAGCTGGTGCTATTTCTCGTTCTGTATAAAAAAAGAAGATCAATAATCATGCTGCTTTAGTTCAATCCACT
This sequence comes from Lichtheimia hyalospora FSU 10163, assembly GCA_025094155.1. Lineage (NCBI taxonomy): Eukaryota > Fungi > Mucoromycota > Mucoromycetes > Mucorales > Lichtheimiaceae > Lichtheimia > Lichtheimia hyalospora. Next base: position 3,129 of record PTRB01000049.1, read on the forward strand.
TGTGAACTTACTTTTATTGGGCACAGCCTTATGAATCTTGAGCGAGTACATGCGACGTGTCTTGTGGAAAAAGTCAATCAAGTCATCAGTGTTCTTGATAACACGTAAGGCAAGAATCTCTTCATCGGTTAGGAGTAGCTACAAATATGCATTGGCGGAGAGCCGATCACATACGCGTGAATAAAGGTGGTACAAGATCCCCTCGCACAAGACCAGGGAATGGGCAAAGCCGCCAAGAAGGCTGAAGCACGCATCACACGCATCACAAAATCTTTATCAAACTTACCGGATCCTTGAGTTTCTCAACAACATCATCGGTGATACGAATTTTTTGATCACCCATCAAGTGCCGAAAATGGATCACTGCCACATTGTGAGACAGGGGCTCGAGCTCTTTGTTGATGTTTTACACACTTACCACAACGCACCATCGGTTCCCTACATGAATGTGTGGCAAAAAAAGCAAAATGGAAATGCGTGTGTGAGTTGATTTATGCTCATGATCCTGCTACTTTTCCCTTCCCAAATGGTATTTACAGATGTGCAGTACTCAATGAAACGGCATCTGCAGGTACTGGTGCTGCTTTGAGATGATGTTCTTGCTCCCAATGTTCACGCTCCTCTTTGAATTCTTGTATACGTTGACGATGTGCTTCAAATTCCTTAATAGGATGCAACATAATATCACCAAATGTTTCGTGACCCACTTTGGCACGCAAAGGACGTCCAAAGCGATCATGAACCACATGTGATGCACGACGTCGTAATGATGAACCATGTGTAAAGGATGATCGAGATGATCGATGGCTAAGGCGAGTGGATCGTTGATCTGATGTTTCAAGCACTTCCTCACCATCAAAAGTAGGAGACGCTTCAATATCATATGGATGATGATGTACATGTGGAAGATGGCGTTGTTGTTGGTGATGATGCTGGTGTCGTCCAGGACGACTTATGGTCAATCCTCGAGGAGTATTTGTCATTATATCGTCTTGGCAGTAATGAGTTACAGTAAAAAGAAGAATCTATCTGCACTCACGAACAACACCAACGATGACAAGTGAAGGGGAAAGAAGAAAAAAGGAAAAATACAAAGTCAAGGATTCGGACTGATGTTGTCTATGTTTTTTTTAGGCCGGAGCAAAAAAATCAGTAAGAGAGTGCAAGGGCGATATGCTCTATGGATGCCTTGAACGCAGTGTACCTCTATGGTAATCACACATCAGTAAGCTCGGGAGATGAATCAGCTGAATACCAATGTTCACTCGCACATAAACCAAATATGCATACGACCTTTCACCTTTTAGGATCGGGTGCCATTTTCATCAACATTGGGAGGCAAAAAACACCCACCACATCTGGTTCCTGGGTTGGTACGCAAGTCTGCACAAGCCCAAATTTAATGATGCCGATCATTTGCTGGGATAATATCCGCTTGGACACACGTATTACCGTGTTTGTGTTCCCTTTGTAATCATGCCAAGATTGTTTTTGCCACGCTTTTTTTACGGATCTGAATCATCCGCTCACCCGTGTGTAAGCATATATATATACATATGCATCAATAGTTATGAGAAAGGTAAAAAAGACAAAGATTAGCGGGGTACACAAGCTTTTGATGCACCCTATAGCTTCTTTTACTACCATGACGATAGCTTGCATCTGACGCCACACAAAGTGCATTTCTCTTGAAAGGGATAAAAAAAAGTCCGCAAAAGAGCTTTTTGCGTTTTAGCGTTTCTCGATTTTCTAGCAACTCTTGCAAATCCATGCACATGTCTTGTGTACCTAAACATGATAAAACGGCCTGTTTGGGTCATTTGTTTCAAACATATATGCCGACACTCTTTACATCAGGAGAGCTACAATGCATACACATATTTGGATGTGAAGAGTGGTGTGATGGTTCAAAACTTGCTCGAATGATTTATTTCAACTGCTTCCATGCGATCATGGTCTGCATATAAAATGGTGGTGTGTAGGTAATGGTGGTTTGCAAACACACATATTCCACATTCTAACACCACTGCCATACATATAATCAGTTGCATAATAGCAATATGTCGGCACTTTCTCGATTCGTTAAGCAATCCATCAAACCGGAAGTGATACCCCTGTTGGTTATTGTTGGTGGTGCATTGACAGGTGCCGTCTATGTCGGTGTGCATGCTGCCAAAGCACCCGACGTCACCTGGTTCGTATATAATGTTATAATAGCACACATCAATCATTGGTTCATTGTATAACAGCTCGCATTATGCATATAGGGATCATAAAGAAAATCCATATCCATGGCAGGATATCAAGGTATTATAAGTGCGCTTTTATATCGAACAAGTGATGAACTTTAATTCATACCAACATGTCCACTACATATAGGATGGTGAGCAAGTCAAGCTGATGGCATTGGAACAAAAGTACAAGAACCGATGGGAACGGTACAGATGGTAAAATCAACCACCAACAGCATTTTTTATCACCAACACACCGCAGCTCGTCATGGTGCAAGCAATATCACATAATAGTATTTCACCCCTCTTCTACAGTAGCCTATATAATTAAAAACTAGTACGTATTCATAAACTGATCTTTTGTTACAACCTTCACTTTCACAACGAGATGGCTCAACCATGAGTGGAATACGTGCATGCAAGGCACATTGATTTATTCAAAAGGATTTGAGCTGAGCATGGGTGCTAGTGATACAATCAATGTTGACAATGGGATAAGATAAATATATAATGAGCCCTCGCTTAAATGGAAATTACTAGGTGCACGATCTGCTCGAGATCAAAGGGGCACAGCATCTTTTTTATCAGTCAAGTGGTGAGCATCCACCATAATCAGTGATGAACTACCAATAATACAATCGTAGCGCCTTATGCTTGTTTTCATTGTTATCCTTCAACATTATCCTTATCATTGGTGTAATGCATTTTCATTGTAAGATATTTCTTTGTTTTTGACTGCCACTAGACTATCCTATCGTCTACATGGACCAAATAGCTATTTTGCAAATCCCCCTATCAATGTACCACTGGTTTCTTTACAATATCTCGCTTTATTGATACTACCATCAATCCCATTGTTGCTGTTGTGATTAATTGGTTGATTATACTGTGCATTGACGCATATAGTTATAGGTATACCTAGTCTATCATGCAAGGTTACCATAAGTTGACGGGTGCAATTTGTTATGTGAATTTGTGTGCTTCAATATAATGGTCGCGATTGGTGTTGGAGGAACTTAAAGGTCATTAGGATGTCCAAAACTAAAGTGGTAGTGGAATGTATAACTCTATGGGTGAAGATCGAGCCATGTAATGTAGTATTATATGGAGAAAGAAGCGCAAGGTACTGCCTTCGTCGACGTGCAGTAGCAGAAACTATCATAGGATACTTAATACTATGGCATGTTTATATTTTCAAATAATGAATATGGTTCGAGAATGAAATCTTACACAAGAAACATGAATGGATAACAATCAAATTTGGGTGATCAAATCACGTGCATTTGACACTAGATGCAAAGCTTGTGTTCAGTTTGACGTATTTTTTGCATGACGTTCAACAGAGTGCATAAAAGATCATGGAATATGAAAAGAACGCTCTATTAGATAAACATGACAAGTGGATGACCATGGTATATGATATACTGTGTTAGGTCATTCATGTTCTTCTCTCAAGTGTGTGTGTGTGACTGCAAGCAATACACTTGGTGCTGTGCACTCTCAGTCTCTCTTATTGCTGGTATTGCCTTGTGGTTCAAAGCCGACTTAAACCCCACTCCTCACCAAAGCAACAACTTTTTGCTCCTCAATCACTGTTGATCGCTATGTCACAACCTCAGCAAGTTTATGTGGACGATCGACAGGACTTGTGGGAAGAACAAGAGACCGATGGGCCACTAGGATCGCAAAGGATACGAGTTTCTAAGTTATTTTTACACTTGTGCGTTCAAGTAGTCGACCACTTGGCTTCTTGCTATTCAGTATGGCCTTTTATGCTTCCAGTGCCTTCAACAGCAATAGTATATCACAGAGAGATCAAGACACCTATGGACTTGCTCACACTGGAGAAGAAAGTATATCGTGGATACTATAAGAACTTTGGCCAGTTTCAAGACGATCTCGTGCTCATTTGGAAGAACGCTCAACGTTTCCACCATGATCCCACCGCGTCCATTCATCGTATGGCTAACGATCTCGAGCAACGGTACGGAGAGTTTATGCAACCTTTATTTAACGGCAGGTATGTTGTCTTTATTATATTGTGCCATTTACAGTTATTGCTGGATGCCATTCATTGGCAGTGCTGGGGGCAATAGCCACGTAAAATAGCATTTATTCATGCATGAATATACACACACTCATTATAGGTCAATCGTGGTGCCTGAAAGAACAACGCCAACTGCTGAAGAAACTGATTTATCGTTACCAATGTTTACCAAAGTGTCTCCAGAAAGGTATTGTTTATATCGAGTTGGAAACAGGGTACATTTATTGCTCACACATTATATATAAATAGTCCATTATATTTCATGCAATTGACTTTGCCGAAAGAGAAGGTGTCCAAGAACAGGATACTCAAGGGATATTCTAATGTGAGCGATATTTATGATCAATTGAATGGAGGATTCTATCGTGCAGTGGATGCTATCAAGCAAGGTCATCCTTTACCCCAGAGACCATTACAACGAATTTACATATCCAAGAATCGCACACTCTTGTTGGAATCACAGTCAAAGTCAAATGGGGTCATTGCAATATTTACAAGTGTCGAGCTGAAGCCATATACCAGTTTGGATGAACGACTTACACATGTAACGGGTGATGTGGCTCTAGTACGCCCATTAGGCAAGCCAGTGGATTTCGATATTAGCAATGCAGATTCACGCTTGTCAACTGAGTTCTTGCCAAAAGCCTGGATGAAAGTCAAGATTGTCAAAGTAATACCTGGAGTACAAGCTGTGATTACGCTTCCAATGAAGAAAGCACTGTTTTATCGACCCTACGCTACACATCGTATATCCAACAATCGAGAATTACGAACCAGCGCCAGTGATATACATCTTACTCGTCTTTTTACAAGAGCTGTTTTGGATGGGAAAACAAGTTTGAATGATGCAAGCACGTATCAAGTACCAGCGGATGTAGCATCTTCCTTCGTTTCGTCAATTAAAAGGAAATCATCACCATCCACATCTGTTTCACAAGCATCAACAGCATCATCACTTTCCTCCTCGTCAGTATCATCTCCAACGTCTTCGCAACAACAATTTGAGCAAATTAAACGACGAATGATTGATGAATCTCCCTCATCATCTTCAACTACTTTACAACACCATCAACAAACGCCATCACCAAACTTTGACCAACAAGTACCAATCTTATCTCGATTCTCTTCGGTGGATGATAATCCACAGCATCCAGTGACTCCACCCGAATCTCAACAAAACACACAAAGCCTTTCATTTACAAAGTATCTCGATTCAACGAATGACCAATCCATGCAAGTGGGCGATGAGGATGAGAATCGAGAATATTACATCAATCAGTCAAAGCAACTGTGGGAAAAAGTGCTTCAGCGTAAGTGACACATTATGCAGGAATGTTTATTTATGTAATCCTAATCTACTTGCATGGTGATACCGGCTTAATAGTGTGTGACAACAAAGACGTACCAATAATCCATGTCAACAAGTATTTAAGAAACACGACTTCCTTTCCAAATGCTGAAGGGTACTTTAAGCACGTTTACTATGTCCAGGATGATCCTTCAGTGGTTGTTCAAACATTTCGAAGAATGACCATCACGCAACGAGCTACAGAGCTGGTGACGCTACTGGCAGTGCACAATATACCCCACATGGCTCAGATCTTGGAAGTGTTGAAAGAGGACAATGGCGAGATTATCGGATTATCAATGGAACGATACCAAAAGACACTTAAACAATACACACACAAGCATAGTCATCATCGATTGACAGCATACCAAAAGATGGATATCATCCAACAATTGCTAGTGTGTATGCGTGAAATCCATGCGCTGGGTATTGCACATCGTGACCTGTCAGAAGTCAACTTTATGGTGAATGAATCCAAGGAACAACTTAAAGATGGCAGTCCTCGTGCCAATGTATATCTGATCGATTTCGGCAAAGCCATTTTCACCAAGCCTGAGGATGTACGACAATGGTGGGTTGATCGACCACCGTTACGAAATGATGAATATGAGGGTGAAGTGCTACCTGAGAATCTAGTCGAACTTGACAAATGGTGCGATCATTTACCATGGGTGCGTTGCAAGCCTGATCATGGATACCGACATTATCGTTCCATCCAAACATTACCACGAACACGTATTGATCAAGAGACACTTCCCTATCTGGTTCATCCTATTGCTGAAGATATTTATTCCATTGGCACACTTATTTGGAAAACATTTGCTGACAGTGAACCATGGTATGGTATCCTGGATACCGATCTACGGGGTTTACGAGAACGTGTTCAAAGTGATTACACCATCGATGCTGCACTCGATCGTGAAGTATCTGGAGAATTGAGTCGTGAATTGCTACGGTTTTGTTTGCGTGCAAGTCCAGAAGATCGTAAATCGGCCGATGAAGTTTTAGAATGGGTCAAAGCACATGAACAAGAGCTTATCGATGAATGGATTATACATGCACCTCAGGGAAGAACACGACGACATGCAAAGGTTTTCAGCAAATTTGAAGATGAACAGACACTACCACAACAAGGATCTCGAAAAGGGAAGAGTAGAAAGTCAAAGGCAACACCTGGAAAGAAGGAAGCCGATACAAGCTCTACAACAACCAACGATGAGACACAACCAAAGCGTAAACGTGGTCGTCCAAAAGGATCCTTTAAAAAGAATTCAAAAAGAGCAAAGGCTGCTGCCGAAGCTGCTGCGCTATCATCACAGCAGAGTTCGAGTTCATCTCCCATTCCAATGTTGGCTCCAACAACTTCAATATCTACCAATGATGGTGCTATCATTCCTCAAGAACCAATGCATGTCACCACACACAGTGAAACAATGCCACCCACTACAAACCGAAATATGGTTCCCGGACAAACACCTGTTTCAATACATAGGCATGAAGAACCATTAGCACCATCGTCATCATCATCATCTGCGACTCTTATTCGCCTTCCTAGTGATTATGTTGCTTCTCGATCACCATCACCTAGTGTCCAAACCAAGGAACAAATTGGTGCACCATCATCTACTGTTATTCGACTACCAAGTGTCAATACTCGATCGCAAGTTGTTCCCATGCAAAGTCGATATCCAAACCAACCATCTTCCAGGGGTCGTATTGATATACCATCGCCTAACGCGTCATCATCATCCAACAACAATGCAACCCAACAGGACCAACATGAGCTGGATGACACAGGGTCCGCAAGTCCTACTATTCGACTTTTGCTTTCACTTCCACCTCCTCCATCTTCATCCTCATCCCACCAACGATCATGAGTTCCCTACCATCACACTGTTTTTTTGTACCATAAACTCTTGCTATTGTATATAACATGACTAGTACCAACCACTACCAATTCCATCCTAATAGCACAAACATCACAAATACATGTTGTTTTTCATCATTGAAAGGGGCAGATATGTTGCATTATCGTCATACTGAAATACATGCATGAATACTTTAAAGTCTATAATCGTACAATGTGTCAAGATATTACAAGTACATCGATCATCTAGCTTAATTCATGGGTGCACATTCCTCGGCCCAATTATCTGGGATATTGTCCTTGATAGCTTTCTGGAACGCTTCCAAGGTACACAAACTCTTGTCACCGCTGCTATGGTGATCACCAGGTGCAGCACATCCAGGCAGCTCCATGATTTTATCATTGAAACGTACACGGACATAGCTCTTTTCTGACCGACCGAACCAAGATCCACTACCCTTTTGCTTGAAAAGCTCGAAAACAATAGAACTGCTGAAGGGGGGCCATCTGTAATATCCATGTTAGTGATTTGCAAATAGTAATCCCAATGTTCCAAGTAGCTATATTACCTCTTGTCGAATACATCCATGCTGATTAATAAAGGACCAATTGTGCTATAAAGAAACACTTATGAATACCCTGATATGCATATGCCAATCAAAGCACTTACGTGTCATGACCAGAGTAAATATAAAGCTTACGCGCATCCTCGCCAGTTTTCTTATCCGATCCATCAGCTCTTGCAACCATACGATCCCGAATATCACCCAATAAACTACCCAATGTAAGACGCCGGATTTCCTGGTTCTTCATAGCACCTTGAAACCATTCCAGCATAACCACTTGCTCCATTTCTCGCAATAGATCATCATCGAGATCTTCAGGGATCTTGAAGCCATGTGCTTTGGCAGAAGCAAGAGTATCTGTGTTGAATATGATATTAGGATTAGCACATATGAAACATGATGTACCATTGTCTTCTTCCCCCAAAGACTTACCTAAAATGCCATTGGCTGAAGGATGGCTGTCGAGCGAGACCTCGTCGACATATTTCTTGAATCGTTTGGTGAGATAAGCGAAACGTTCCTTGTTCTCTTCAGCTACTTGATTACGTGCTTCCTTGGAAAGTTGTCGTAGACGATAACAACTAGGATTTGGAAACATATTGTCTTTCATATGATCACTAGAATCGATTCCAATGTTAATCAGCCATCTCTTATCCTATCATGCATGTTACTTACCGAGTTCGGATCTGCAATGAAAAATCCTCGGGTCGCTTATCGGATGGATATAATCCAGCAGCAACCAATTGCTGCACAGATTCTTGTGTACGTGGATAATCCGTGGATCGGATATAGACTGCATTTTGATCAAAGACATCAGGCAAGAATTTAAGACTATGGAATGTATATCAGTAGCGTGTCAATAGTTATTCATATATATTCTTACCGATTGATGTATATGTCACGTAACCGACTTCCAAGTGCTGCCATACTGCTACGGCCCACATTGGTCAATTGCCCATAGTAGCTATTATATCCATGAAAATTCCAAGTCAGCATATGGCATCCCGCCCCACACCTAAGAGCATGTATTACCATGAACCTGGCTCATATGTCAATTGTGTCTTGTTGGGTAACTCGGCATCAACAAGGCGTTGCAGAGGAACAAATTCGCGTTTTCCATTGATAGCAGCAATGGTAGCAAACATGGCTGTATTGGCTTCGCACATGGTCCATACAGCAGGAAAGAGCTGTTCGAGCCGCCTACGTACAGGTGTGCGTTCACCTGTTGATATCACGCGTTAGCTTTCGTTAATGGACCGAGTCATGACAAGCTGCATCGTTTACTGACCATGACGATGAACAACTTGCAACAAGCTAAATTACACGAGTTAGAATAAAGTCATGTTATGTTGAATAATATAAACACATACGTGAGTTCAAGGTCTTCTGGATATGTGCCAGAATCTGCAGAGGGGATCTTTGCTTGAACCATGGTTGGAACGTGTGAGAGAATAAAGACACTGAGTTGATTGCTTATATAAAAAAGCGACCGGTACTTATACTTCCGCGGCCCGGCTGTCATGAGGAGGCTGAGGAAGAAAAGACCATTACCCTGGGAATAAGACCACGTTACTAAGAACGTGGATGTTGCATGATAAAAGTATTCTTTGTTTGGTAACACTCATTTTCTGCATCCATACACCATCATCATCCCCTGAAATGCTTGTTTACAAAACATCCTCATCTTTCCTCATATGAAAATACGCAATGTAACACACTCAATGCGATCAGAACGCTTAAATTGAATGGTTTGGTGTCACCATTCATCAAAGATCCAGCAAGTTGGGTTTCATCTGCTGATGCTAACAATCTCATTCTCATGGTATTGAATACCTTGTTTCCTAAATCACTTGCACATAAAGGATTGACATTCATTGTCTCATTGTAACGTTGAGAAATGTTGGTATTGTCATATCAGTTGTTGATTATATATGGATAAACAGCACATAAACTCTTTGATAAAAACCACTTTTAATCTTGGTGTGGGTGCACCCTTATATCCTGTTCCTCGATCATGTCTCTTTCGTTTCTATGATAATCGACAGTGCATCCATGGCTTGTTTTACCAACTCTGTGAATTAGAGTGATGCATTCACTGGTCTTTGAGATCCTTTCTAGTTCTCATTTTTTCTTACCCTCATCATTATTGTTGTTATTCTCTTGATTACAAAAGTCCCTCGCTTGAATTCAAACGCTGGGGGGAGCTCCCAAAAAGTCGAAACAAGTGAAATAGAAAAACAGGCATCTGGTGAGGAGCAGTACATAGTCAGCTGGTTCACGGTGATGCAATCTGGATTCTGTGATTATATAATATATGCAACCGATGAGAATCAAGTAAAAGTGGAACATACGCTAATGGCAAGCGTGCATCAATCATCAGTTCCTGATCTTTCATTTCAGAGATTTATTGTTGCACACCAACCATCGTTTGCTAATATTGTTCATTCTCATAAATGTGAGTTGGCACACCAAATATTGATCCCTGGTATCGCTCATTAAAGTATTTCTTGAGGTAGCTGACTCAAAAGGCTAATTTCACTTAAGAATTCAACCTTGCTGTTGAAATCAAAATGAGAACAAAGTGAATAATTTCCTGCCATTCAGGGAGGTGGGGTGCTCAAAACGTTGAAATAACTGGAGATGAATGAATGTGGGCAACTTCTGTAGTATTATCGGTTGATTGTCTTCTTATCTCTCTTTGATACATGCTTTTGAGATTACAATCCTACATACTTGCAGGTGTCGCTGCAAGGTGAATATTCCTCACGGATCATTACATGCGCGATACCTTGTGTTTTGGTTATTTCTTTCAAACGATATCCTTGACATTAATTACAATGAATGCCATACTCGTCCCACGGGAAGATGATAGATGATAAAGGTGAAATAAACGCAATACACATGCATTAATTCATTGTGATTTCTTAAGTGATCCCACTCCACAGTACATCATATGAATACTAGTTTACGTACAGGAGAGCTCGCTCGATCAAATTTTGATTCTACTGGATCAGGATACCTGTAATGTGAATGAAACCACTGCTCACTAATTTCTACCTCTCACAAGCAATGATCAATGTATATATCAGTGAGCTACAAAACAATGGGTGTAATTCTTTATTGGGAAGTGCATATGTATCAACTCATTGACACGCTTTAAGTCATTTCTTGCTGCCAAGATGGTCGCTGGGAAAGAAATAGAACAATGATTCATAAAGATTATGAGATAAATTGTTATCAAGCTAAGGAGATTGACAATTGATCGTTTAGAAAGTAGGTGTTGATAGCAGTATAGCACTGAGAGCGGGGCACAAATGTTGATCATTGATTGCATGATCGTATAGCCTGATCCGATTTGATTGATTGTCCGCAGTGCTGTAACGGTGCCCGAGACATTCCGCATTCAAAGTATGCCTCATGTTACACGATAGGATGGATGGCATCATGCGTTGGGTGATCCGCATGGTGGTTCAAATGAATGGATTAAAAGTAAAGTGACAAGTGCACCAATCAATGTTTATTTATAGCAATGATACCATGAATGATGAGATAATGAAAATGCACAAGCACAAGCGGACATAAGACGGAAGATGATTCCGAGTGAGAATATGTGGAATTCCCCTCTCTTTCGCCAAAGTATAACTTAATGCACACCGAAGGTACATATTGGATAAAGGATGCTTTTCTTTTTCCCCATTGACAAGGACGAGATATGAAATATACTGAACAATGAACTGTGTCATGTTTATTAGAAGAAACCATGTCAACAACAGCACCGTTACAACCTGAATCGCCTACACCAGTACGTCATGACAACAGCTCATTGTCAAGCACATCACCCAATGGTTCCATGGCAACATCTGCATTGGCTCGAAGGCGTTATCCTATTGTGCTTGTAGGGAATAGTAATAAGAATATTGCTATCGGCCGGGGTAACGAGGCAACAATCCGTATCGGTCGTCGCAACCGCCAAGTGAGCCGTGTACATGCTTGTATCGAATATCAAGCACAAACTCAAGTATATGAATTACATGTGGTTGGATTGAATGGTGCTCTGTTGGATGATAAAGTGATACGACAACATGAACGGGTGCTACTAAGGGATGATGCACGTATCGACATTCTCGGCACTGAGCTTGCTTTCATTTATCCTCCTGATCAGGTGCCACCTTCTTCTTGCATCACCAACACCACCACCAACATTATCTCCAATTCAACAAAGATCAAAGAAACAACTAAAACATCATCATCATCATCATTGCCAGTTTCCACAAAACGAAAGGAAAGCTTGGATCATGTCCATCAAATTATTCGAGCTCTGGGTAAATGTGGGATGATCTTGAACCCATGTGAAAAGAACTAACAAGCGCTTTATAGTTTTCTCACGCAAATCTTCCATGTCACCAAGTGATATATGCTCGCGTATTCTATCAGATCGATCTAGACGTAAAGCCAGCAAGTCTGATGCATCCTCATTGCAATGTTTGGAACGTATCCAAACAACTCTCAAATCCGAACCATTCTTTGGCGAGATAGTACGTAAAGGCAAAACAGCCGATGGATCACCCAAAGAGAACTTGTATTACTACAATAGTGAAGTGGATCCTGTTGAATGGCGCCGTAAAGAATACACACGTGTGGGTCGCAGTGCACGCAAATGTACATTACAAGATAAACAGTATTTTTGGCGGATACCCAAACTTGCTCGCAATCATCAGAATCATACTTCTCCCAATAACAAAACTCGTAATTAGACTTTCTTGTATACCACACATCTTTTCTTTGTATTTCTTGTTTCATTTGTAACTTCTTTTTTTGTTCTTGTTTACACATCCTGTTTGATTTATTGCTATGATAAATAAAGGTATACAATTACAATTTGGCTGGAGTAGCTTTGTTAACAATAGTGTCAGCAACGTGTAAAGCAAGAGCTTCCGTGGTAATCATGGGATTGACGCCAGAAGCGGTAGGGAAGAGTGATGCATCAGCAACGAACAAATCCTTGACTTCCCAAGTTTCACCAGTGGGCTTAGTAACAGACACCTTGGGCGAAATACCCATACGGCTATAAATTTACAATGTCAATACATCATCGCACCATTTGCAGATAAACTAGTACTTACCAAGTACCCATTTGATGAGCACAGAAGATACCAGCACCATCTTTGGGTAAGCCATACTTGGTAACTTGTTCAATCCATGCCTTGAAACGTGGGTTATCAACGCTTGACTCTTCATTCTTTTCAAAGATGAAAGGCTCCACACCAAATTGGCCAGTGTGTAATTCGCGTGCACCAGCAGCAGTGAGAATGTGCAAAGTGCGGATAATACCTTGAAGGATCGAGTTACGGTCGTGAGAAGAAAGATCAAAGTCAACCACCATATTGCCCTTGTCATCCGATCGAACAACACCCTTGGAATCCTTGTCACGTGAAAGAATCAACAATGGGCAGCACTTGCGATAACGCATCATCAAAGATTTATGATGTGCAGCACCACGCCATGGCAACACAGTCGAATAGCTGCCAGGATGCAAACAGGGAACTTCAATCTTGGCACCATAGCCGTCACCATCCAAGTTTTCAACTACATTGCTTACCTAGAAAGAGATATATATATGAGTCATTATATCATTTGAATAAACTATTGAACTTACAGCAGTCATGATGGATCCTTCATACATGTTGATATCATGATCAAAGAAGCCGAAAGCAATACTGCAAGGATGCAAACGCAAGTGCTGACCAATGTTCTTGTTCTTGAGACCGCTACGAGCGAGAATATTGGGAGTGTGCAAAGAACCACCAGAAACAACAACTTGTTCGGCACGAATAATAGCCTTGTGTTCATAGTGAGCAGTGCATTCAACACCAACAGCACGACCGTTTTCAATGATAACGCGTTCAACCTTGGTACGATCCAAGAAGCGAGCACCATGTTGATGAGCATCTCGCAACCAAGTGTTCATGGTACCATTCTTGATACCGTCACGGCAACCAGTAAAGCAGAAGTTACAATCGTGTGCTTGACCACCAGTGTTTTGGGCAATATCAGCTACATGGTAACCAAGAGCTCTAATGACATTGTGATTGAGTATGATGATGATAATAAGAACAGTCAATGATACTTACTGACAACCTTGAACCAAGATGCCATTGGTGGCATTATGCTTGACGCCTGAAGTGGTTGCACCAATGCGTTCAAAGACACGATCCAAATCACGTGCGAACTGTCAATGAACGGAGTTCATAAGTAAGAAATGCTTGGCTTGCTTTGGGGATAAGAGAGGATGCTTACCTTGGGTGACATGAAATGGCTCAAACCCTGTTTAGCCCATTCTTCGCGTACAAAGTGTTGCAACTTTGAAAAAATAAAACCATGATTAATTTCATTATTGACATGTCAATATTCATAAAGCATACCTTGAGGGATGCTGACCAATTGACAGTAGTACCACCACCAAAGACACTTCCTGCCAACACATTGACACTGCCTTCATAGGTAGAGAAGAAACCACCATATTCATAAAGGTTGACAAAACCAGCAGATTCTCTCAAGTCGAAATCGTCTTCGTGATAATATTTGCCCTTGTCAATGACCAGCACAGACTTGCCAGCCTTGGCCAATTCAGCAGCAGCCACACCTAAATGCATGTGAGAATCATTATTCCCCAACAACCAATGTGAAACTTACCACCACCAGCACCGCTACCAACGACAATGACATCAAATTTAAGACCATCCTTGAGTTCCTGAGGAGTCATCATGGGCAATCTTTCAGGAGTATGAACGGGCTTATAATCGGCAGATGCACGCACAGGATCGGCACCAGGATAACCCATACCCTTTGCCAAAGGACTATCCAATGCACCATATACAGGATGACAACTGGATGAAAAGAACAACTTGTAGAGCAATCGTAAAGGTGGAAGGTACGAGTTTTTCCAGTTGATAATGATCTTTTCACGGTCCTGACGGCTAAGGTCTTGGAAACGCTCGGTATAACCACCAGTAAGAACAAAGGTACCAGCACGTGTACTGAGCACAGATAAGATCATGGATACTTCTTGACGTTTATCAGCTGCCAAGCAACGGTTCATAAATGCCTTGACAATAGGCCAAGCTTGCATGCTTGAAATAGTCAATGCACCAAACTCTTTGGCCAATGCTGGGTCTTCTTGTGGCAAATAAGTCGCAATCTCTTGTTCAGTAAGACGAGCAATAAATGTGTCCATGATGCTGGTCAACACGCCAAGCTGGTCATCATTCAAGTCAAATGTCGGAGCGACCAAGCTACGATAGGGATCAGGGGTTAAAGGTGCTGCCATGGTAACAATGTCAGGTGAAAAAGGGAAAAGGGGTAGAGTGTGGGGAAAAGGAACAAGTAATGTAACACCTCTTTTAAATTATGATGACCGTCAAAGCGCGTGTATGTGTGTGTGAGTGTGAGATTATGCGATCAATGAATAAAATCTATGGGGGTAATAAGCTTTTTTTCGCTTGATTCGGAATACAGTAATGCAAGGTGACACATCGTGTCCATTTTTCGGTCGTTTATTCTTATGCACTCCCTCGACTGCCGTATATATCAAAACTCTAGTCATCAAATCGAATGACATTTCATAATGCTTAAATAGGATGATCACTATGAGGATGGGGTTGGGGCATCGGTGTAGATGGTGATGGTTGATTGGATGTATCATACAAAGCAGGATGTTGTTGTTGTTGTATAAGCAAATTTGTATCAGGGGTGGTAGCTCTTGTATCGGCAAACATAACATAGGTTCCACCAGTATCTCGGGAATCTGTGCCCGTTGGATGTACAATGGATGGTGGTGTAGGAGTGTGAATAAGAGACGCTTGATGATGCATCAACATAGTATCAGTAGTCATAGTGCTACTAGGTGGTGGTGGTGGTGGTGGAAGTGATGGTTGTTGTGGAGATGCGCCAGCGCTATGATATGTAGAATGATCAAAAAAGGTAGTTACATGAAGTGGTGGTGGTGGTATGTACGAGTGGGTGGGAAATGATTGAAGCTGATAAGTTCCAGGTGTTGTAGGCATATGGGGTGTGAGTGGATAAATGAAGGAAGGGGATGGGGTTGAACTACTGCTAGCGGTGTTGTGAGTCAAGACCGATGGGGTATCCCGTGAAACCGCTGGCATGATTGTTTTCGACATTTTGCGGGGTGGATCTGCGGACGATAAAGATGTGCGCTTATTGACTGACATTTGGATATCGTGGGTCGCTCGATGATTATGCACTTTAACAAAATATGTTTGTTGTGGTATCATCACTCTAATAAATCCTCTTGGTACATTTGTTGTCAATTCTTCTTCCTTTGTTGTTAATGGTGGGTGGGTGGAACGTTGTCTTGTCGATGATACACTACTACTGCTGCTGCTATTATTCATTTCCTACAACAGAACCTTATTTTAACAAAGCGATCAGCATGTGTAAATGGCATATAAATACCTGCTGGTGCATTGGTATCATTGGATTATCAAATGTAGCGATATCATGTTGATGTGTTTCACCTTGAATAATGGCGTTGTGTAGTACAGTGGGATCAATTTTTGCCATTTGACAGGTGTTGTGGAGCAATTCACCAAGTTGTGCTTCAACATAGCTTGTCAATTCGTCATTTCCAGCAGCAGCCATGCATATTTTACTCCATAGTGATGTGAGATGTCTAGTGCGTGTCGTTGCTTCATGTTGTCTAAAACGTTGTCGTTCCTCTGATAATCGATTATAGAATCGCCTTTCTTTCCATGCAACATGAGGATAGCGTGCTTGTACTCGAGTGCGAATCTCAGCTGTTGATAACTGGGTGCGTGCAAGTTGATAGATAAAGTCAATCATTTCCTGAGACCAATTGCTTTCTATTTCTTCAGGTCGCATAAGTGGATGATTGTGCCTGGCAGCTTCTGGGTTGAGTGATTTGCGAAATTCCCATTGACCATCACGTTCAAATAAGACAATACACCAACGACAGTCGCACCGTTTGGAAGGTCTTTTGCGTTTTGGACTACCTTTGGGGTTGCGCACTGAATCTGGTTTCCCTTCTCGTGAGCAGTAAACATAAATATTCTTCATATCATCATCAGTCAATCAATCCATGAGTAGTGATATTTCTTCACTCACACGATGTGTACTAGCTTCTCGTTTCACTGTGAATCCATATTGTGCACAGAGATGTCGGCAATGATCGATAGCTGTTACACTATCTGGGAAAGAAAGTGACAGTAGCTCTTCGTAAAATGGCTCGAGCTTTTTTTGGGGACCGGGCGTTATAATAGTAATGTTGGTGCGCGCACGCGATAATAATCAATTAGCTTATCATCCCTTATCCAGTTTTCCCATGCCCTCATTACCGGGTCATTGCTAACGTTGTCTTGACTACTCAATGTCACTGATTCTGCTGATGGTTCGTTTGTCATTTCAAGCGACATACTCTGTGTATGGTGTTTGGCAGGTTAACTCGTTACCACCGCTCGCTTATGGTAGCTTTTCTGTTGTTGGATATGTGGTGTGCCTGTCAACATTCGCGGTTCAAGAGAAGAAAAAGGAGTGTGTGTCGATCCAGATTAGAAAATGTAGTATAAAAAAAGGAACCATAAAGGAATTGATGACTACCTACTACAACTATGCTTTGATATCTCCCAATGTTTCCCTTTATGATAATGAATGACGACGGTTATGTGGCTTGCTTAGCCTCTGGACATGGAGGACAAAGAAAAAAGGAAGAAAAAGAACATTCAAGTAATGATCGAGTAGCCGTGGTTCACGCATTCCTTTGCGATTTGAAACATCTCCAATTGCAAGATCTGGCTTTTTCTATCTTGGTGACACCAGCTTAAGCTAACCTGCCCCCGAAAAATGCCTGTATCACGTCATGGGCATAGCAGCCAAGAACGAGTGGCCTGCTTTAAAAGGCTAAAAACCGAGCGTCAACGCACTGATATCATTCTTCGCACTACTCATCCCTTTTTGTTTTCCTTTGCGGTGATTACATCTCGTGCTTACACATGACACTAACGATCATTGTCCTGCATTTTGAATGGTCCATTATAACATTAAGCTACTGGTAGAAAGGTATCACTATTATATATCGTATTACAATGCATTAATGTCTGTGAGTCAAGAAAGGTACCACTACCACTTTGGGGAGAAAGGTCATTGAACTTAATTTAAGCTTCTTCTTGTTGTTGTTGTTGTTGTTGCTATTACTACTGTTGCTCACTAATGGCTGTGTCGAACCCCTTTTTGTCCAGCACATTATATTGTCGCCTTGTTCCATATCACTTGATTCCAATGGCATTGCCGTTCTCATCTTTGGCTAAATTAATCCAAAAGCTCTTACTGCGTTCTTTCTTGTTGCCCAGCAAGGCTACACAAATACACATGGTCAATGAACATGAAATCCACTTAATCCCTTACACTCCCCCAATCCCTTAATTCCACACAAGTTGTTTTCCAATTTCATCCATTTACCGGTTTAATCATTCCATTTGATGTAAATAACAAGCAGTGTAAAGCATGAATAAAGCTCGAACAAACTTAATTGACTCAGCATTACAATCAATTACTGCATGTCATTATTTGTGACCCAGGATCAAATATACCTATAATCAAGCACAGTGTTGTCTCTACGCATCAATAGAACACTGTGTCGGGGTTACATAAAGCATATTGTTCTTGGATTCGATTGCTGGCTGCACTTGGAGATTACTTGGCTGGTATACCAAACCTGATTGGATATCATTTATTACATTACCTGGCATCAGAACTTTGAATGACGTTGGGCAAGATCATTCAAGCGGGCATGAATCCCACTTATCACTCCATGTTGACGATGATAAGAAACGTCAGAGTACCACAGCGATCACTTTGCCAAGCAACACGTTGTTGCAAGTGTGTGTCACAATGCATTACCCCACGCTCCCTGCAATGGATAATGAAAATGGGTCATTGATCTTAACAAAAAAGTTACCTGACACAGACATTATGTTCATTGTCCTCATGATATCCCCCCATTTGATGGTTGCACTCGCTTGCACAAAGAGTTGCGACACAAATAACCCAAATCGGATAGGATCAAAGATCCAGAGTGGTATGAACGCACCAACAAAAACACACGCTGTTACAATGATCAATTTTCTTCCAAATTAGGTCGACTAACATTCCTTGTGTATTACATTACATATATCAATATGCATAATTGAAAATGGTCAAGTTAGCTTAACGCTTATTGACGATCATGCCATCAGAAATCGTTTCCTGCATAATCCATCGTTAGCATAGAGATGCTGTCAATAGACATCATCCAGTACCAGCCATGTTGTAAATGGCACTTGTCACAATTCACTTTGTGGTTGCGTTCTATACAATCAAGTTGCTTGCTTAGAAAGATGGGTACAAATCTTAGGATCTGTGGGAGAATTGCACCATGCCACCAAGATGACCATATAATCACAAGCGATCGACATGTCCTTAGTGCTATAGTTTGTATCATATTTCTTTGTATGTTTGATACTACTGTGAAGGTAATGGTTCTTTGATCATGTACCGGATCTCCATAAAGAAAGAACGTGACCAAATCTTCCGTGTGTTGCTTTTGTTTCTTTTCAAATGATTCAGTTTCAGGTACAAGAAACATACTAAGTGAATTAAGAGTACAAATGCATTGCTACACCAAAACGTGTTTCGCCATAAAGCTTCCATGATTCGCATCGCAGAGTTGACTAAACTGGCAAGCCAATAACCAGCAGCATATCCTTATAATGTATAATGTGCAAAGATCTGCTCGCCAACCATATCTTGAATCATGGTGTACCTTGCGATGCCACACAGATGGCGCATGAAATGGTCTTTAATTCATTGTTATCTTAACATTTGAAGAAGAAGAATGGTTTCTAATATTATTATCACCCATGTCAATGCTATGAATGCAAGTGTATGATATCATGGGATATTGAGGAGAAAATAAAAGAAAAGAACGTCAACAACGTAGGGAGAAAAGGGCGGGGTAGATTGAGGAATTGTAAAACATCTCTTTGTACTTTAAAGCTTTAACTATATTTTCATTCTCATGGGTCAAGAAGCATCACGTTCAGGATAAGATATTGGATACGATGTCGGATAGAATCTTCTTACCCTTTCATCCATGAAGAAACACAATAGCAATAGTCCATTGTCACCTTCTAGCATGGAGGTAGCAGATTGATCCATTGGCGTATAAATATTATCTGGGACAATGTGTTATATAAACCTTTACACATTGATTTATGCATTCTCATGACATTGATTCCTTAAAAGATCGTAACTAGAGTTATATGAAATACGGTGTAAAACTCCCGTGGATCTGCACACTTATATAGTAGCTTATCAAGACCATGATCATCACAGTGCATATTACATGCTATTCTCATGGTTATCACTGTAATATCTCTCCTACGAATTCCCATGTAAGCTTATCAGAGGAGCAGTCTTGCATTATATCTTTCTCAAGCACATGTAGTCAAGTTGCATAGCAACATGTGTATCTTCCAGCCACCTCCATTTGCATAGTAACTCAGCTTAGGTTGGTGGGCGACAATCAAATAGGTTGGTTGCTCCTCTCCCGACTATTTCGCAATGGTAAAATTGAAGAACGATACCCCACGCGTCCCATCCATACCATCTTGTTCACCAATGTTCTTGTAGCTCTTTTATTCATTCTTTAAAACGCTTGTCGATCAGAAAGTCACTGTCGAACTAAAGAACGATCTGGCGATTACTGGTACACTAAAGTCGGTTGATCAGTTCCTCAACATAAAGTTGGATGATATTATGGTGGTTGATGAAGAGCGATATCCACACATGGTATGAGAGCATCTTAATGATTCATGGTACAAAGAATAACTTATATTCTATCCAAGGCTTCTGTCAAGAATTGTTTCATCCGAGGATCGGTGGTGAGATACGTGCAACTTCCGCCACAAGCTGTTGATACTGCCCTTCTTCAAGATGCTGCACGACGTGAAGCTGCTCAACCTACTGCTGCTCAACAAAGCAATGTACGCGTCAAATAAACAACAATGTAAATGAAAAGAAAAGGAAACAAGGAATAAAATGGATTGGATTTGGTTTGGTCTTGTGAGCAAGTACAACAAATGTTAGGACCGCCACTTTTGAATGATGGGGGAGCAGGAGGAGGAAAGGCTTTATATTGCGATCGTTATTTGCCCATTCACACGTACACATATATTCTTTCTTTCTCTTTCATTATTTCTTCACCCATATGCCTTCCTTTTCGGGTTTCAAATGCTTGTCAATGATGAGCATCTTTAAACGTAAACGACGTTCATCTCAACAATCTGACACTAATAAACCTCGTCGATCTGCATCCATTGCTACTACGAGTCGATCCAGTATTTATTCACAACCACATCGTCCTCGACCTTCTGCACCTATGAATATAGATCCTAAAACAACTGATACTTATGACCACGATCTGGCAACTAAATTTGGTGATAACGTTATGATTAATGATCTGGAACTGCTCTTATCCATGGAAACCCAAGCACGAATGGATGCACTTGAAGAACGTGAAGAACAACTTCAACGCAGAACAACCACTCTTAAGTTTGAATTGCCACCTACACCACGTTCGATCATGATTGATGATACACCCACCATACCCAAACGACCTAATAGCGTACCTGTCATTGATTCACCTACTTCTTCCAAGGGTTGGAGACGCAAAATATGGATTCCAACAGCAACATCTCCACCAGTCAAGCGCAGTAACAGTGTGGCTACAAGCACAGTATCATCCAGACATGGCGAATTGAACACCAATAGCACAACCAATAGTACAGCTTCGAGTTTGTGTTCAAAAGAAGAGATAGACGATAAGATATGTATATCCCAAACACTTGATCTTGGTAGCAGAGTGCGATTACTACGACGACCTTTACCGACTTATGGTCATGTTCGATTTATTGGCACTGTTGACTTTGCACCTGGTGAAGAGTGGATCGGTGTTGAGCTTGATAGCCGAGGTAAGCTCACATTCAACACATTGAAATTAATCACTTATTGAACCATTTTCTAGTGGGAAAGAATGACGGTTCAGTCAAAGGAAAGCGCTATTTCCAAACGGATCGGGATCGAGGGCTCTTTGTTCTTCGTGAAGATTTGGCAGTTGTTGGAGCATAACAGGGAGGATAATATTATGATACACACCATCACCGCCATCATTACACATACACAAAACACAACAGCAACAACAACCATAACAAATACCAACACAACATATCATTAAAGTGCATGTACCACCCTACAAGGTTTTATCCTTTTTGTCATGAGCGACACCCCACGTGCTTCCCAAAGCAGGTTTCATCCATTGTGACAATAAAAATGAGAGATCCTCGTCAAGAAAAGGCAAGGGCCGGGATCATTTGTACATTAAGGTGCGAACAAAAGAAGAATTGGATCATAATGATTGCTTATAATAGTCGTATAATATTGGAAAGTCGTTTATGCCATGTTGTATCTTGCCATTGTATCAGGTGGTTTTCGGTATTGCACCAATTAAGTTTTCCCAAACCAGCCATTACACTTAAAAGGAGTGGTATTACTGATGGAGAACAACGAGAAAGAGATCGGCAATGGTATTGTGTGTGCAACACAAAGAATCTCCACATGAAAAAAGACGACCAAGGTCATCTTACACTTTCTCGGCCCCTTCCCCATATCTGTTAGAGTCAGAGAATAAAAAAAAACATGATGCAATTGTACACATTCAGTTCCCCACAAGATACTTGTTCCATATCTTTATCTCGAGGATTAAGGGGGTTGATGGGTAATGACATGCTTGGTTTATCCTAAAGAGCACACGCGGACTTGTTTGATGTAACACACAGGCAACAGCACTCCTCGGATGCATAGTTTTCATTCATTTCCTTTCCCCCATTGTCTCTTCATGAGTTATGTACTATTGAGCTGATCTGCTATTATTTCACATGGCATATGTAACATGTTGATCGATTGATCACTGATAGATTTGACAGGAAAGAGCTATGCATTTCTTCTAGTATCATGGATACGGGGCAGTAAAGCAGTGATTATGCAGAAAAGCTTCTAAACTGTATACACTAAACTTAATTGCAAAATGGGAAACATGAACAAAAATTTTGGGACACCAAAGGATTGTGCTTCCAACATGTTGTTTCAATGATCAGTGATAGTGATTCTTATGCACATCCATCCATATTGCTGGAAATCCTGCATCGTAGGCAATTCACTATGAAATTATAAAAGTGAAAATGTGGGGTGCATATACCTGTTTTCATGGAAGTACCGGGATCTGATCATACAGCATTGTTTGTACAGCTGCACAATCCAGACCAGAACACCGGCTATCAATCCGCGCCTTTTCTTCTTTTGAATCCCCCCCTTCTTTTTTCTTCTCCGTCATTTCCTTTTTCCTTTTTCCTTCTTTTCACACACAAAAACTCTCTCTGCCATGCTGTATGATGATCCTACAGCGCTGTTAGATGATGATGACATCACATACAACAATGAGACACGACGACAACAAGCTTTTAACCAAGGCAGAAACTGGTTGTACAAGAATCCCCATTTCTCATTAATCCACGTGGAGAAACATAACGATGACACAGTTACCATGACAATGATGAATGTGACCACAACAGATACAACACGTCGACAACAACTACAAGAACAAGGTTACTATTGCCTGTCTCATTTATGGGGACGCGACGCGAGAGACTACATGTGGGACGATAGCGGCATTCTGACAGAAAAGGCAAATCTCAATGACGATGACGGTGGTGGCGCGGTATTGGCACCTGCAGTACCGATGCGCATTGAAAAACGAGCCACTTTACTTGCCCTACTAAAGCAAAATCCAGGGTTTTGGTGGATTGATGTATTTTGTGCACGTGTTGACACACCTCTCAGAATTATGGGTAGCATCTACAAATATTGTACTGCATGCTTTGCAATGATGGATTGTACATTTCAAACTCTCAGACAACTTGATCAAGGTTTACCCTCGCTTATGCAAGAGGTGTCTACTCATTTCCCTACAAAGAAACGATCTTCACATCGACTACCCATTATGATTGGCTACATTGATGAGGAAGAAGAGGTGGATGAAGATAAAGCTTTATTGTTTAAAACGATCCTTGACAAATATCCAACTGAAGTGCAAGCATTGTTGGATCTGACCGAAAGTGCATGGTTCACTCGTGTATGGACATTGCAGGAAGCTGTGTTACCAAGACAATTGTTCATGGTGCCAGAAACACAACCATCACGTGAGCTTGATACACTAGACTTTTCCTTGGTTCAAAAAGTTTCTGAAAGATTAACCACTGTGGGAAATGCCATCATGAAAGGAACGAGTTCAAAGATACTGAATAACATCATGGAAGGAACGAGTTCAAAAATATTGACTGATCAACATGCACATCTAATTCAACAATTGGAAACACATGTGCAAGAAATCACTGTTGCTCAAGAAACATACAAGCAAGCGGATGCCTTGGATGAACATGATCGACTTCCTTGTTTGCAGAGCACATTGCATAAATTTGCAGAATCAACAAGAACATGCACTGATCCAGTAGACTTTGTCTATGGCGTCATTGGATTGCTTGACATTGGTCTTCCTCGTATGGACAATGCACATCAAGTATGGGAAGCTTTCCAGGGCAAGTTTAGGGATATGCGTGTTAAGCAGCTGGATCTGCATTTCTATTCCGTTTGCAAGTCAGCACCCTTTGATTTATCACAAGCCAAAACTATGAGAACGGTCTATTCATCATTTATTAGAGAAATGAATTTGTAATACAACAGACATACATCCTTGATATCCACTCATTAAATTAATGAAATTATATCTACAGCAAATATTGGATTACGAAGGGACAGTTCTCCAATCACCAAATTTCTCATGATTTAATAAATGCTTCTTGCTGTCTTAGTTCCTACAACGCAAGGAAGAATGCAACGCGACACCATCTTCTACTTTAACTTTCTCCAACGACCTATTTCTGCAATCATGGCAAACCAAGTGGCAGGAATGATATAAGAATAACCGTTGGATGTCATTAAGTGGGATTATTTGCCTGTGATGTTCTTCCACGCTGCACATTTTGTACACAATCTCCGTTCCAACACGCGCATCGGTGACAACATGATCACTATGTCAGATCATATCGCTATGAAAACCCAGTTTTGCTGATACGTCAGGGGAGGATTTACGTAAGAAGAAAATGCAATGTATGCACATGAGTATGCGAACCATCAAACACCATAATGAAATCTTAACCGTATCATAAAGAGTCAAATAATGAACAATGAGCATGATAATGAAAGTAGAGTAACAATGAAACATTATATATGAATGACTACAAAAGTCAGTTTAATTCACAGGATTGCATGAATCACTATTCAACACTTATATTTGGGATCTGATGATGTATGCATGCACACAAGTAACCAGAGCGATAAGGGAAAGAAATGTGTGGGTGGTGTATGATGCAAGACAATATAATTTGTTATGTGTATTATTGAAGTGTGATCATCTTCTGCTATGATAGCAATGATAGGTTGATAAAAGTCTATATCAGTTGCAGGATCATGATGATGGTTGCCATGCAATCAACGAGGAAAGCGCGGTATCTGAAATGTAAAGCAAGTAAAGCATCGCCTTTGGTGTTTCAAGTCTCGCTTGCTCGACTCACGTCGCCTTTTTCTCTTTCTCCCATTTACCAGCTCATCCACAATGGCATCCGCTCTTTTCTACAACGAGAACGACGGCTTCATTGACGGCATCCTTCGTGGTTACTTTGCTGGTGTTCTTAATTCGACACAGTACCTTAACTTTACTCAATGCGAGACTCTCGAGGGTAAACGTAACGAGATTGGATATCCAGTTGCAAGATGCTCATCCTAGTCTTCTTTAGACTTGCGTCTCCAAATTGGTGCTACTGATTATGGAACCTTGTTACAAAACGAACCATCACCCATTGCCACTTCTGTCATTGGCGAACGATTGACCCAGCGTCTTGTAGAGGAATTCAACTATATCCGTGCCAACGCCGTTGCACCTCTTTCCAAGTTTTTGGATTATATCACGCAAGTATTAAAAGAGGATACGCGTGTGTTTGGGTATAAAAGTTAACATGGGTTGATATATGATAGTTATCAGTATATGATCGATAATGTCATCTTGCTTATTACCGGTACCTTGCACGAACGTGATACCCATGAACTGTTGGAACGATGCCACCCATTGGGTTACTTTGAATCAATGCCTGCTTTGTGTGTGGCAACCACCGTGTCCGAGTTGTACAATACTGTGTTAGTCGAAACGCCACTCGCCCCTTATTTCGCCAATTGTTTGAGCGCACACGACCTCGATGAGCTCAACATTGAAATTATCCGCAACACACTCTACAAGGCTTATCTTGAAGACTTTTACAGTTTCTGTCAAGAGTTGGGTGGTGCTACTGGTGAAGTCATGGGTGAAATCTTGCAGGTATGATAATAGAGAGATATATCACCTTTGATGATACTTATATATCCTGATTAGTTTGAAGCTGATCGTCGCACCATCAATATCACCATCAACTCGTTCGGTACTGAATTGCCCAAGGAAGATCGCAAGAAGCTTTTCCCTGTGATTGGAAGATTGTATCCTGAAGGCAACGCTAAACTTGCTATTGCCGATGAATTTGAACAAGTCAAGGCCACTTGTGAAGTGTTTCATGTAAGAAATTTGGGATATCTCAAGAGTGGCAGCATGTTAATATAATTTACTTTTAGGAATATCGATCCTTCTTTGACACATCAGCTGTTGGCAAGACATTGGAAGATAAGTTCTTTGAGCACGAGGTATTCTTGAACCGCTTGGCATTCCAGCAACAGTTCAATTATGGTGTGTTTTATTCATACATCAAGCTCAAGGAACAAGAGATCCGAAACATTGTATGGATTGCAGAATGCATTGCCCAGAACCAAAAGGATAGGATCAACAGCTATATTCCCGTACTGTAAAACAATAAACACTAGTCTGATGCATATCAATGACAGTATAGGATTCCCCACCCATTCATATTTACATTGTTCTTTTGATATGTTAATTAAAGGAATCAGTTTCGAATGATAATACAACGATAACCAAGGATCGATGATTGAAGTGATAGTACAAAGGGTTCAAACAATGGGCATGGATTGTGAATGCTCGCATAATAGCTACGCATGTTGGATGGAGGATTGATCTCCCATCATACCTATACAAACCCCTGATGCTAGATTCACTGTTCGTTGCTCACTTGTCATTCACACTCTGTACATAATATCAATGTGCACACATCATGTAATAAATGTATATTTATATAGTAAACTATATGCATTATTGTACTTAGACAGGTGCTGCACGATCACCTGTTCTCTTGTTTTCAGCAGAAAAACCAGGTGGTTGCTGGGCATTATCTTCTGGTGCATCGTGCTCTTGTTCAGCAACAATTTTAGACTTGATATCGTCCTGTGATGAGCGACGCGTTGCAGTGGCAGGTGGTAATCGTTCATTCACAAGATCGGTTTGTCTAGCTTCTTCAAAAGATGTGATTGCCTTGCGAATACCCTCCGAACCAAGCATAAGAGTTCCTTGTGGTAATCTACCACCTGCAGACAAGTGCTTCAGCTCACTGACAAGTTCCGAATGTTCACGTAACACTGTATATGCTCGCGACATGCGACCAATAGCCATAATCTTGCGCTTGATGATCAATCGACGATGTAAATCATGTTCTCGTTCACGATTTTCTAAGGCATGTTGATCTTTCTCCGTGCTTAATTCAAGCTCTTCCGCGCTGCAAATATTAAGAATAGCCAATAGCATGGATGTGATTTTTTCACCAACAAATGGCAAGCTCCAATCAAACACATTCATAAAGTTGGGTAGCCAATATGGATGTGGGCTTGAATTGAATTGCCGGATGTTTAAGACGTTCTTATCGTATCGTAGGACAGCAGCTTTGTTGTTGTAGACATCAATGTAATTGGGTGCGGAAAAAATGGTCATCAATGCTGGAAATCCTGTGCTCTTACTCTTGCGATACATGCGATATCCATTCGCTTGTGCTTCATGTGCACGAATAATGGATAACAATCGATTCTTGTCGAGGAATTGACATGCTGCTCGATAACTGAAAAAGTATGAGCAACCACGTACAGTGTTGTGATCAAACTTGGGATTGTGTTCAGCGTCGAAATCTTCATAGGGGTCGGCCCAAAGCAAATCACACATCAGCCCACTTGTTGGTGTTTCTCGGAATCGATCAATCTAGTTTCACATCATATTAAACATTTGCTGATACAGTGATGATGGTAATATTTTTACCTCTTCGATATCCTTTAATGTTTTCAGTGCTGGTGATATACCACCATGCATACAAAGAAACTGGTCATTCACAACAGCAGCCAAAGGTAAACAATCAAAGCACTCCATTGCGGCATTGTACACTTCTTCGGAGTACTTGTGATTACCTAAAAAGGATTTTCGTGTTAAGCGGGACAAAATGGATCGATTCACGATAAAACGTACATTCCATTTTGAACGTAAAGTAATCTGTCAAATGACGGCATTCATGGTTTCCTCGCAGAAGAGTAAATGTTTGTGGATACCACATCTTGAATGCCCATAGATAGAGCATTACCTATTGAAATAAAACATTAGACTCATTTTATGCAAGGGATATCGGGAATAGGGGGCACTTGCTTCAATCGAGAAATAGCCACGATCTACATAGTCACCAAGAAAGAGATAACGAGTGTTGGCTGGGTTACCACCCACTTCAAAAAGTTTCATAAGATCGTAATATTGACCATGAACATCACCACAGATTGTGATTGGTGCTGGTACACGGACCAAAGTGGGTTCAGTGCATAGAATAGATTTTACAGTATTGATTATTTGCAAGGCTTGATGCTCTTGTAACCTTCCTTCATGCAAGAAATGCTGTTTTAGAAAATCCAGATTGGGACAATTGGGTCGTTCTTTGCTCCATAGCTGTTCATCTGTTGGTATTTCGACGGCTGGTGGTGGAACACCTACATTGTTTGGGTGTTGGTGTTGTTCTCTCATACCGGACGATTATTTATATACCAGTGATTATGCGATCATGCGTGCTGACCACTCGACCATCTTCCATCTGATACTTTGAAAAGTCAACTGGTGGCTGTTGATATTGCGTTATCGTTGGTTTTTCATCCATGCTTGACAACAACCAAGAAAATGGAAAAGAGAAAGGAAACAATACGCGATTAGCCAAACGGCCCTCGATGTCCCGAAAATTATTATTTGAAACCGCTGCATAAATGTTTCCTAAAGGGTCCTCATCGTGTTTTGTGTTTGTAGACTGTAACCAAGCACATTGTAGAGTCTGATAATAATGACAACAATCCCATTTGTCGATCATTATGCTCATTAGTTGTTGCCTAATACACACAATCAAGCATATAGAAGCATGCACACACCATGAGTTACTTATTAACAATGATGCATTTAGTACACCTGCTGATTTACTAGAGGAACCAATATATAATATAAAGCGTCAGCTCATTACGCATAAGGATTATCTTAGGGATTGACACTTCGGCACCAATTTATGTAGTATTCACAAGAACGTTGTATGATTCCATATGTGTTACTAATATACTATCACATTATTCATGAATCATCCATTGTAATCTCCATATGCGTCTTCATAAGTGACCAAGATATTAGGTTCATCCAGATCTTGGTTGTTCATGAGATCTTCTCTGTCGTTTTTCTCGCGCTCTTTGGTTTTGAAACCATATATTGATTCTTTTGTATGTGGTACCAAGTTGCTCTGCCAATCGCTCCTTCACGGCACGAGATGGCCTTGGGTTACGACGAAAACTTCGCATGAGCACCCTTAATTCTTGTTCAGTGTATCGTCGACGATGGATATAACCGCCCTCGCTTGAACCTGCACTGCTCATGATGCTACTGTTAGAAGAAATGGATCCATTGTCGGCCATGCTAAAAACCATACTGTAATGTTGCATCTGTTTATATGCTTTAACCCTTTTATTAGACATGCATTGATTTATCAACTTGATGGTGATGGTGATGACAGCTGCTTTATCACACACACGCACATACACATACATTTTACTCTGCAGTGATAAAGGACTACATACACATCATAAAAAGATATGGATAGCAAACTTTGTTCCTTTCCTTAGACAAGTGTTGTGTGTAAAATATGTACAAGAAGCACAATAGCGTCAATGGAGTAGGAGAGGGGATAAAAATAAATGGGGTGGGTGATCCAATAATCATTATTACTCTGACTTCTTTTTCGAAACCGATGCCATAGCTTGGTTATAAAGTTCCTTTGCCTTTGTAGAAGCTACAGAGCCATATTGTTCGGCAAGATCCTTTGCACGTTGAGAATGCTGTGCCACCTGACTATCAATAACTTGCTTGTGTTGCGAATAGACTCGGGGCACTGAAAAGACCCCGACAATAAACACACCCACAAGATACTTGGTAGCCACGTAGGTTGCCAAAGTCCATACAAAGTAAGCAATACCCACTGCCCATGCAGAACGCCAAGTATCCTCAATCAATACAAGCTTGGTGACTTGTTGTACAACGGCTTCAATAACATCCACTGCAAGTTGCGCTGATTTCACCACTCGATCGCGTGGAATATACGTGTTCTTGAATCGTTGGCTATGTATATACCATTTAGTCATTGATTTTTAATCCTTTCCCACTATGTATTACCTGTGTGGATGAGACAGCTGATCTGTTGGCTTTCCAGAAAAGAAACGTTGTCCTTGCTTGTGTGCGTTCACATATACTAGATTGATACCAGTGACAAGGGTGAAGAAAGCAGATGCCAATTGTAGCACCGAGTAATACTGCGTCAACACGAGAACACCCAATAAACCAGCAAGAACAGCACCACTATGAATAGGCTTTTCCCAGTACACGAGTGAAGTCAAGCATTGCTTAATGTGTGTGGTCGGGTCTATATGATGCATGATTTGAAACGTCAGAGGACCTCGAAATGTGTTTCTCGTGATAAACATATATCATCACACCTCCCATACACACACACATTCATCTTACTCACCATTGTCATCTGCTTTCTTGGATGGCTGAATGGATGATGCAGGTGTAGCACTAGTAGTAGTGGTAGTAGCAGCAGGAACTGTATCCTTGGCAGGAGCCGTTGTTGGCTGCTTGGCACTTGCTGCTGTTGAAGTGGATGTAGCGGATGTTGTTGTTTCAGGTTTGACAGCTATATAATAATATAAAAGCATCAACATTAAGGCTCATTTCTCATTCAGTATTTGATTCTGCTTACTAGTGTCAACAGTAGTAGCAGTAGTGGTGTTGGTGGTTTTGTTGGGTTCTGGTGCAGGTGCAGTGGGGGTATCAACAACAGTGTTGTCGGCAGGTGCCTTGGATCCAACGTCGTTCATAAGTAATGTTTTTTTTTTAAGAAAAAAAGTGGGTTGTAAAAGAAAAAAGAGAAAGAAAGCAAGCGAGCAAAGAAAAGAAAAGCAATAACGTGTAGTGTTTCACCTCGTCACATGATCGTGTCTCTTGCATGAGAGTCGCAAAAAACAACCCTAAAAGGGAGATCCCGCGTCAGCCCATTCCCTGTTGGGAAAAGCGCATGTCTCTCACATTGCATGTTTGGCACAGGTATTTTATTGCTTATCTACAAAATGGCAATATGTACTATATACATGTCCATCACAGTCCACAATGAATGATGGGATTACTGTATGCAGTGGTATTAGTGGTGGTAGTGCTAATAAAACTGCTACTGCTGCTTATGCTATTATTGTTTCTCCTTTGCATTGCTGTAGGTCGCATATCGTCAACACGCTCGATCCACTTATCGAGGACACTCTCTGTTGTGGTTTGTAATGCATGAATCCACCCATCTAACTCCTGCTCAGTTTCCGCTTTCAAAAAGAAGTCAACATATGATGCCTTATCATTGGCTGCCAATATAAAAGTGTGGGGATGCTTGATGCTGTTGAGAACTTGATAATTCTCCAAATGTAGCGTGTGTTGGGGTATCACGGATTTTAGGCTATCCATCTTTGTAAAACCAACCAGCAGGTTAGCGACAAAAGAGTAAAGAGTAGCTGTTATCTCAATGATCCAGTACCTCGGTTTTGTAATAGCGTAGCTCATTGCCATCGAGCACAAAGTACCGTCGTACCCAGGATTTTCGGATCCCATGGCTTTGCTTCAATAGCCAACCTTGTTGTGTCAAAAGCATAAGGAAGATTTTTTCTCTTCTACATTCATCCACTGGCATTTATATATTACTTGGTAAAGTTGTTCACGGAGTGTCTCCTTATTTATTCCTTCTTGTGATTTGCAATCAAGCGATTCAGGGATATGTAGATTCTCCTTTGCAATGATATAATGAAAATCAAATGGTTGTCGTGCGTAGCTTGACATGTGGTGGTGGTGTGATGTGCATTGGTGATCTTTCTTGATAACATTGACCATTTCCTTTTTCGATATTAGAGGTGCATGCATTTGCTTAGGTTTCGTTTTCTTCCTTTTCATGAAGCATTCTACCGCTCAAACACTATACCATGTGTACCTGCATTCAGTACCGCGCTTCAAAGGGATGAAATGCATTTTTATCCCGCAGCTATCATTCCCTTGTAAAAAAATCCCTCGATCCTCCAATTATAACATGATACTCTTTATTGTGCTCCACTTTCAATAATGGTATCGATACTGTACTCTTCGTCAATAATAATTGTCTTTGTCATGCGCTGTTTCATAATCAATGTCACGAATGTTCATGAGCTCTCTATTGATGATATTTGATAATTCTGTAAGGTACGCAGCACTTTGCCAATGATAAAGTGCTCTCAACTATTCGTTCGGTACCTTGGTCATGTGCATGAATACAAAAGACTCTATTGATAATAGCACATGAGCCGATAAAGTAGTGGAGGATCTTAGTAATATGTCTGGTTCTCTAAGAAAGAGCATAACTGCGATAACCGTTCATAGGTAAATAGGCAATTGCCATTATCATATTAGACCGGGTGGCAATATGCTTCTCAAACAATGACATTACTCTGCAATCACAACGACTTTTTTCGTTATCTGCTCATTGTTTGCATTAGCACCTTTCCAATACAAAGAAGAATTGTCATTGTCAGGCTATCTTTAAGGTAGTCTGGGTGTATATCTTTCCATCTGAGTACTGTAAGCAGAAATGGTGATCCATTTACATTATCACCAGCAATCACAAATTACTTATTGTTGGTAACATGTTTATAAAGGCATTCAAAGATATTACAGGGAAATGCAATATCAACACGCATTTACAAATCATTCATTTGATTGTTGACAGTGTTTATCTATCAATGTAAGGGCGATCCATAGTTTGCTACATGTGATCATATAGTTATTTTACTCCTTGATGCAAGGGGTGAAAGGGGTTATAAAGAAAACTTGCTCCGAGAAAGGGTTAAACAGTGCACGTGGCATCAAGACAAAGACAAGAACAACAACAACAGGAGAAAAAAATGAGGAGGGAGTTTGGTATACATGCTTTATGATGAAGAGAGAACACATACAACAGATAAAAAGTACTCGATTCAGAGATGAGGGGTAATCATGTAATTCTATTTTCCAAAACTGAGACTGTTGGCCAAAGTGCTCGTAGTAGATGGTGCAGTGGTTGTAGTATTTTGATCAGAGACCACTTGTTCATTGGATAGGGGTGCATCAGCAGCAGTTGTTGTTGTAGGAGCCACAGGATTCTCGACAATAACGGCAGAGGAAGGAAGGTGATCAGCAACTGAGACGCTCATGGCAATGGTGGGTGTTTGTGGACCCGTGGGAGAAGGTCGTGATCGTTGCTTATTGTTGTTTGACACTGCAGGGTGAGGAGAAGAAGTGACAATAGGAGGCGGTTGTGATTGTTGCTGTTGCTGAGATACTTGTTGCTGGGCAACCTGCAATCGCAAAGAATCCTGTCGAGGAGGAACTACACCTCCTGTACCACTTCCACCTCCTGATGTTGCTGTTGTTCCTTTTGTCATAGCAGGTGATGTCTTGTTACTACCACTTTCAGTAGGTGAAACAGGTGAACTAGTAGCAGCAACATCTCCTTCGGTTGATCCAATAGTAGTCGTTGTGATTACAGGTGGTTTTTCAGAGTGAGATGGAGCATTTTGAGAACCACCACTAGTCGTATTATGTTGTTCCAAGGCTCCTGACATGGCAGCCATACCAATCCATGTAGCAGCATCAGATCGTTCATCATCAGGTGAAGTTGGAGATTGATAAGAGGAGGATCGAGTCGGTTTGGTAGTAGTTGGCAAATGTGATGATGAAGATGTTGTTGCCAAGGATTCATTCTTTTTTACATCAACAGTAGGTGTAGCTGGTGATGGTTCTCGGTGTATATCGGTTTGAATTTGTGGCAACTGAGGCGGTTTATTCGACGATGATGGTGCAGTTTGTGATTGTGTAGCTGGAGTCGATGATGATTGTGGAGAAGGATGACTTGGTGTCTGGATTTGTGGTATTTGTGGTGGCTGTGGTGGTGTATTTTGATGCTGTTGTTTTTGATACTGCGACTGAGCTTGTTGAGGGAAAGGAGGTGTTTGTTGTGATTGCATTTGTAACTGGGGCTGGTAATGTGGCGGTGGCGCATGATGCTGATGCTGATGCTGTGGATTGGTGTATTTGGCTTGATTAGCAGGCATTGGGCTAACACCTAGTGATGTGGATCGCTGCTGCTGTGGTACTTCTTGTACACGTGGAGGCATGTGATGATGAGGATCATGTTGTTGTCCTGTTGGTCGATAATCACTTTGTCCAGTAAGATTGCCTGGATACAATGGTGCAGTCAATAACATGTTTTTGTTTCCTCCTCCTGGTGTTTGAGCCGCTTGTGATGATGGTGATTGTACAGCACGGTTTGCTGTGATATTGGCAGCACTATTGTTTTGGCTCTCAATCTCGGCATTGTGGAAAAGAGGTTCGTGATATAGCAGCATATCCTCAAAGACACAATCTGTATGCCATTCACCAGGTACACCACTGTTGTTATGATCGTGGAAGATGGCTGGTGTGAAAACAACTGACAAGTTCTGAATATTCATCTTGTTGACATTGCTGTGTTTGTTGACACTATATCCAATCACATTAATATCTTACGTATCGTATGTCGATCATCGTATCAACTTACTTGGCCAAGTGACGCATAACGGTATGAAGCGTGTCACGATGTATCTTTGGTAGCGAGGAAATCTTGCTCTGCAATCGAGTAAGCCGTAATTGCCTGTCAAGGGCTGAAATATTGTATAAGCTATGTGAACCTTTCCAATATAATCCAATACTCACTTGCATATTCCATACGGCTTTGCACGCTTAAACCGAAGAGAGGATGTTTCAGTTCACGGAGATAGACCTTCAGAATGGCTGCGATTGTTGTGACATCATATTTGCTTTGATGCAAATCCATAGCTTGTTCATTTTGTTCAAATGCGCTCTTAAGACTATCCACATTGCTCTGTCGTCCAGATACACGGTAGATTCCTTCCTTTTGTAATCCTCCCATTCTTTCCACAGCATCCACACACTTGAGCACAATCAAAGGCACCGTACGATTATGTTCGGTGCCATAGTCCTCCAGCGAAGTACCAAAAATCAGATCTAATAATAGCAACTCATGTTAATTTGATTTTCATGCTCAAGAATGGATATGTAATCAATACCCTTTGCTTCTCCATGGTAGTAATTGGTGTAATGTATAGGTGATGGATTAACAAATCCTCTCTTCTGGTATTCCTTGTTGAACATGATGATATCTCGGTTGCTGTCAATGTCGTTCACCGATTGAGAAAGATATTCGAGGATCTATGCATACATCATATTCAGTAAATAATAAAGACAAAGTGTAGAGAACTTACCATTGATTCTTCAGATATCATATTCTTCTCCTTGTACACCAAATCACCCAGTGCAGCTCTAGTTGCCTCGAATTTATCCTTGAACACCGTTTCCACTTGCTATAATAACATCCCGTTACTAAGCCATATATGATTCCTTGAAAATAAATGATGTTACCTTTACACATGTCGATGCAATATCTACTTGTTTCCGCCGTAACATCTCCAATTTGCGAATACCATCTCTGTATTCAAGGTCTACATATTCCCAACACGTGAGTTTGATATTACAACTCATCCTTAAAAAACATGCTTTACCTGCAGTTGCGATTTCAGTCGTGATTCTTGCACATTTTGCATTTTGTCTCGTCACTTCTTGAACAGCTGAAGCAGCAGCAGCATTGGCGAATTGGGTGCGTACTTGAGCCATGAAGCTTGCCATTCCTTTCTTCACAGGGGTATCGCCTTGTGATGAAATAGAATCATTATCAGTAGATAAGCGTGGTCGAGGTTCATCTGATGAAAGACGTTGTTGTTGTGTGTCATTGTCACGTAAATCAATCTCGCTCGAATTGGGTGATAAGTTTTGATGTGGTTGCTGTTGTTGCTGTTGTTGGATTTGTTGTTGAAGTTGATGTTGAGCGTTTTGTAAATCCATGCATCGACCGACATATGATTTGTGAAGCTAAAACCACGCAATAAATCAGTTGCCATGCCAACATGTCAATGATCCACGTGATAATATACCTTGACAATGTCGCGTGTCCTATAACCAATGTAGGCGCTGTTGGTATCCCCTAGTATGGTTTTAACTTTTTTCCTCCGGTTTTCTTGCTTTTCCTAAAGAGTCGGAGGAGATATAAGCTGACTGATGATGATATATTACAACAAGAGAATACTATTTGCCTTGACGTCTACCAGCATGTCAATTTGTTGCTGGATGGATTGAATCATTTTTCGTCGCACAACAACAAGCTGCTCGAGGGATCTTTCATATTGCATTGTTGCTCGGTGATACGTGGTATCCGTGTGGGCGACATGTTGGTTTGGGTCAGCTTCTGGGGTTATATGTGCCTTGCTGGTAATCTTTGTGAGTGATAATACATAGGCTTCTTCAGCTGCGACCCTATGTAACATGTTTGTTTCAGTTTCATATGTTCAACCGCGTCCTGTACCTGGAAGGGTATGACCATGCTTACCGTTGACGTAAAAGACCAATGAACCGTTCAAGGTCGGCAATGCTCCATTTCAATACTCGGTTAATGTAGTCGTGATGGGACTCGATATTGGGTACCTGCAAAGTAGGACAAAGTGAAGCATTCGACAAGGGTGAGTGACTCCACCAAGGAGTGAATCGATATATAGAATTACCTCCTCATCTTGAATTTGAGATAGGCTGATGACTCTCGGTCGAGGCATCTTTTTTCAGCTTTACACGCGAGAGAGGTGCTCTGGCTTCTTTTGGTTCAAGCAATTTGGTTAAAGGACCGCTGACACTTTTCCAAGCAATCCAAAGTGGTGGGAGCGATGATGTTGCACGTTGTGGCGTATATATAAAATAGACTCCTTTTTCGTCAATAATGGGGCTGAAGTACATAAAGACATGTATCAACATTCTCTATACCATTTGATGTTTTGCATATTGTATATCATTTACTTACATCTCGAGGAGAAAGGAGAAGGATGTGTATATGAGGGATGAAATGAAAGGCACATTATTTTCATGGGGGGCTCCGATCTAAAGTAATAATGGATTATCCTTTCTTTAGATCCTTTGCTCTATCCTTGATTTCTATCAACCTAATAATAGCAATATATTGTTCTTTGTTTACTTTATAATCACTTTTTGTATCCATACCCACCTGTCGTCAAAAGACATATTATGCACAGACCTCTTTGTACCCCTTGTCGTTTTTATTATTTTCTTTTGGCATGCAAATATTAATGCACGCATCATCATGTGCATTGAATACATTCTGCATGCCGTGTATCCCCTTGTTCTCTTTCTACATTACACTCTCATTTCCCTGGTCATAAATGTCATCTATAACAACGTGCCAAGTAACGGATGAAATGGCTTGTTGTGATACTCTAACCATTTACACCATGTAATTTATCATGGTCTCATTTGGAACATTCGTGTATCATTGCTGCAGTACAGCGTATGTAAGCAAAGCCTATCACCCTGAAAGCAGTAAGATATGCATGTTGGGGCTTTGCTCTTGTTTTCGGAACAAAGAAAGGCATCGTTGATAAAATGAGATAGTAAATTAAACATGATAGTGTTATCGCTTGCTGATCATCACGCAACAGCCATAGTCCGCATATCTTTCATGGCACTGTCTCACAAATGCAAAAAAAAGAGACGAAGAAATATGTTTGTTTGTGATACATTGCTGTCGGATCACCCTTTTGATAAATGGCAAACATCGTTAAACAATTACTATCGACACGGGTTGTACTAGTACATCTAATGGGCATTTACTCATCGGCATCATCGGGTATACTAGCAATGTCCCCCATGTTTGTTGCGATACATGCATGTTGGTACTAGACCTTTTGATGTAGGGATGCACATGATGGCATGGGCAGGTGTGGACTGCTGCTGCTACAGTGAATAGATTGATCGGATGACGAATTCGCGGAATAGCGTTATGGATAGCCATAATCATGCTGGCTATCCCTCGGAAAAAGTTCAAGTGAAACAAAAAAAGAAACTATAGTCAGCAGCATTCCTTCTCCACATGCCAGATGGTGCAATCGCCTGTTTCATTGATACAATCTCATCCCAACTTTTACTTTTAGTACTGCTATGAAAGAATACTGTCACAGCAACAAACATGCTTATTTTAACTTACGAAACAAAGGCGTGCGAGAGAATGAGAATGTGTGACATGACTAAACTT
Source organism: Lichtheimia hyalospora FSU 10163 (assembly GCA_025094155.1). Lineage (NCBI taxonomy): Eukaryota > Fungi > Mucoromycota > Mucoromycetes > Mucorales > Lichtheimiaceae > Lichtheimia > Lichtheimia hyalospora. The sequence continues at coordinate 42,105 of PTRB01000049.1, forward strand.
GGTGGGATGGGAATCACGCGCACATGCTTGGCAACTGAATAGTAGGAATTGACTTTTTCGAGATGGAAGTAAGTGTGCCGAAACCGAAGCGTCTCTGATCAGCCATCCGTTATCAAGTGGACTGTCATTGGTCCCTTGTCCTCTGTATCTTAAATACATTGTGTAACTTGAATGGTGTGCTTGATGAAAAAGCGTGCAAAAGCCCATCTGAGTCGGCTAACATTCCCACAATCTTTTTTTTATTTCAACCTTTACTCGCACGCACACATTTCTTTTTTTTCCCTTTTCTCATCCACTTGCACATAATCTGACTTGTGTACGCTAAACATATGCCGTTTGATACGCTCCAAAGATCACATAAGCGTATACGATCCAATACCTGCTTTATTGACGATGATGCCGACATTTTCTATTATTCCCCGCCAAGCGATGGTGTTAGTTGCTTTTACGACAACAATGCATGGCCATTTACCACCACTACACCGATTTTACCAGTAACACCTTACTTGGACAATAACACCACAGCTGATTTGGGATCATTATCGTCACCACCACCCACACCATTCGAAACATCAAGTATGGAGGATAACAACACCATACAGCAACATCACGAGCCATCGTCACCCTCTTCCACCAATGATGATCCATCAATGTTTTCCAAATTGAATCTGTCATACACTGAACTTGGGATCAACATGGAAGCACGATTATCAAGTGCAACCGATCTGCGTATGTTGATTGATACATTCAGTAAACTTTGCACGATTGGTGTCGAGCCAACCCAGCAAGAGCATGAACGATTGTCATCACCATCATCCCCGATTCCAGCCGACAAGAAGGGTATTATTGTATCTCGGAATACTAGTTCACGCACACGACCAGTGAATCATTTCAAACCTGTAACAGGACCATTAGTGCTTGAATTGCCACAAATGATAAGCTTACGACAAGTGACGGATGCCTGTGTGCACACCTATTTTGAATGTTGGGTGCGATATATGCCAGTGCTACACAAGAGTGAATTTCTAGAATGGTACCAATCTCACCCATCACCCACTGATACGCTTATTGTCAATGCATTATGCGCATTTGTGTTTCGACATATGGTGGTTCATCACAACACTTTACATCCCGATCTTCAAGAAGACCAAGAAGCTTTCTTTCTCAGTCGAGCACGTGATTGTCTTGCTCAATCTTTTGATTGTCCCGATCGACACACAGTAGTTGCATTGTTATTTATTGGTCGTAGAGCAGAACCATCACGTCGACATTACTATGCATCCATGGCAATGGCATGTCTACATGAGCTGGAGATTTATCCACGCATGATTCATACAACGACACCATCATCACCAAAAGCAAGTGACAACTTGGCAACAACAGTAATCAATGACGATGTGGATGAAGAACAAGATGATGAAAAAGCATATGCTGAAGAAATGGATACAAGACTATGGTGGTATGCTTGGGGTGTCGATTTTTCACTTTATTCAAGCGGTACACCCAAAAGCACACCACAACCTCGTTGTCCAGGTCAAATTGACCTTCCACGCGTATTTGAACAAGATATCGATGATGGTGAATGGGGAGTTTTAATGAATCAGCACTGTTTGCGTTTTTGGCGTATTCAAGCTGGTATTGTTCAATCACTGTATGCCAATGACGATCGCGAGTTAACGGTAGATGAACTGAATGGATACGACAAGGAAATATTGGATGTGTATGAAGGATTACCAGCCTACTTGCGTTTAGAAAGTGGATTTGAATATGGTGACGAGGAGTTATTTGTAGCTTGCTTGCGCGTGAATGTCGAATTCAATGCAACTCGTTTGATCTTGCATACTCTTTTTATGCCAGAGGACAATGATCCACATCCTAGTCCTTTTGCACTCGAGTCACTCAACATTTGCCTCTCCATGTGTTTGCGTCAATTGAGAACACTCAACACCTATTTCAGAATCAAGACCGGTCATTGTGGATTTGATAGAGATGAATTGTGGCGTGCAGCTGAAGTGATTACCACTGCTATGGATATTTATCGTGCAACAGGATCACCTGCTATTGTGAAGAACATCGATATAGCAGAATTCAATGATGCTCTCGAACGTGCACTTGCTATTATCAAAAAAACAAGAGATTATCAGATCAAGAGAAGAGATTGGCTTTTGTTGGCAGATTGGTTACAAAGCGAGATTCAACGACATGAACGACAACAACGTCGACGGTGTAGTAGTAGCAGTAGTACGAGTACAACCAGTAACCAGCATCGACGACGACGATCTTGTCAACGAAGAAAATCTAATACCCCTGATCATTATTTGGCCAATCTCAAATATCCCTTATCCCCTCCCCCACCCACCACAGCGCAAACTGCACAACAATACCAGCAGCAACAACAACAACAACAATCAGCATCCGCATCTACATTTGTATCATACCCTTCTTCCTCACCCACTTCAACTCCACCAGCATCCAATGATGGCAATCATTCACCTGTTAACACGATTCCTGAAGATCCATTTATTCATTTCACACCAGCTTCACCATCAAAGTCATCATCACGATCCACATCCAGTAACACAGCTTCTGCTGTTTTTACTACATCCACCAAGGGCCAAACCCGTTTTCGATATTTTAATCCACGCAAGATGAACAAGTTTCTTTTTATTGATGAAAATCCTGCTCTTTCTCTATAAGCCGTCAAGTACATGCCAACATCTTTTTTTTCTTTTTGCTTTCTTTACAACACATGTCTCTCTCTTTCTCTCTCTCTCTTGTAACATATGACCCCTACCACCCACATGAAGAATAGTAATGAATAATAAAGAGCATCAGATGATGTATGTATTGATGATGTTTGATAAGCAGCATGAACGATATACTACATGTATGGATATAGCGGGAAACGACGGGATGCATAGTATAGGTATTTACAATGGGGGAGGGGTATGTGTATGTGTGTGTGTGTGTGTGTGTGTGTGTGTGTGTGTGTGTGTGTGAAAATGACAGATCTCGTTCAATACATGTTGACTGGATGATACACACCACCACCATTACCATAAGCTTGAAGCTTTTGTTGCACATCATCGTACGCACTCTCAGTTTCAGCATGTTTGATTTTGAGATTCACCAACGTAGTTTCCAAATCAGCCAACCGAGCAGTGAGTTGATCATTTTGTTGCTTCAGATGAGCGTTCTCACGCATCAGGTTATCCACCACAGGTGCTGTCATTTTGAATTTTTCAAGTTCACCTCGGGAATGTGCTAGTTGTCGTTTCAATTGCTCATTTTCATCATCCATCTTTGCAACATGCATCTTTGCATCAATCACCTGACTAGCGACTTGATGATGATCCTTTTCAAGTGACTGATAGGATTTCTCCAATCGACGTAGTTGGTTGGTCACATCTGCATTGGCTCGACGTAATTGTTCCTCTTGCGAATGCACTTTGGCATCACGAGCCGATTCACTGGCATATTGTTTTGTGAGTCGTGCAAGTAACTTGGGAGCAATATCCAAATGATAGGCGTCTTGAATAAAATCATTGACATCATCCTACATAGTAAATCTGTATCAGTGACGTGTGCATCCATCGAGAGAGTAAGGATAATCATACCTTATAGTCATCATACACTGTATTGTTGAGGAAGTGGATAAGGCTTTCAAAGTCGTCGAGTTCGAGAATGGCTTCTTGATTACGAAACACCAGTGTCAATGCAAAGCGGAGCATCATTTGTGCACCTTCAATGAGAACTACATCCAATACACGACATGCCAAATGCAGCGGACCACGAAACGCAAAAAATGTCAGGAACCATTGCGATGCATACATGCTGGGCTGCACATGTTGTTTCTCCAAATGTTCATGCACCTGTGGTAACATTTGCTGCAACAAGTGATTGAATTGATATAATCGCTCATGTAAAAGTTCGGGTTGTTGCAGGGTGAATTGGGGTCGTAAACTGTACTGGCTCATCAGTTTCACCAAGACACTGAATGCATTCTCATCTGGCATCTATACAATATTGACATTGTTCAATACCTGATGATTCCATAACAATCATCATGACTTACATTCGAAACAAGACATGCTACCAAATAAAACAATTGCTTGTTGTATCCCACTTGTTGATCAAACAAGCTATATGCTTTGATGACATGAAAGATGGAATCAAGACCTTCATTCACTGGATGTTGAAAGAATGCTGTAGCAGGAAAGTTGCGTGCTAAATCACGTCGAATGGACTTCTCATATGGCGAGACACGTTTGAGTAATTCCTTGTATTCCGTTTCAAGTTCACACATGTTGCGTGATTTGGATAATAGTTGCCAAAGGTGACCGCGTACTGATAATGGGATGCCACCAGCTACCATGTGTTGTCGTACATTGTCGATTTGACTCTTGATCATATGGTCGGTATCTTGAATAAATGACTCCCAGAATTCTAATTGAACGATGATATTAGCATCGTGCATATAGTGTCAACAATAATATAAATACCTTTATCAGGGTCACTCAAGGTCACTTGATTAAGACACTCCCTAGTTTCCTCCTTCAATGCCAAGTGTCTCATGGATTCACGCATTGGATGATGTTCTTCTGAATGTCGACTCGCTCCATTATTGCCAGCACCCAACTTAGATCGAATCATATCATAGTAACTAGGATTGTTGTTGTTGTTGTTGCTGGAGGTACCACCTGCATAAGAGAAACGTTTGGAGTTGGAGGAAGGGGATGTTACAGCACCGGCTGATGTACATGATGCAGCAACAGGGGGTTGAGTACCACGAATCAATCCTGACATACGCTTGCTTTGTCGTTCCTGGAATGCTTGTGATGGTCTTTCCAAAGGTCGTGATGTAGATGTAGTGCTGCTATGACTACTACGAGATGATAATGAATCGGTTCTCTTGAAAAAGCTAAATGAATGGAAGGATTTTCCACTCTCAGATCTTGTACGCGCCAAGTTTCCACCTTGTGATGTTTCTGGTTCATCTTCTAATGGTCTAGGTGGTAATGGCTTTTGACGCACTACTGTTGCTGCTCGTCGTCGTCTTGGAGTTTTCTTGGTATTGGATGATGATTGTTCATTTTCATTGTCGTCGTATTCATTCTCTTCTTCTTCTTCTTCTTCTTGCTCCTGAAGAGATTCAGCCATGGTGGAAGATCGACATCGACGAGGCGTATCTGTGGCTGCAGTGGTTGTTCCTGTTGAAGGCAAAGGAAATGGGTGTTTGAGCATAGTAGGCGTTGTCATGGCAGTATCCACTGATGTATCGTCCTCTTCACTTGATGTGGTAGTAGAATGGGTTGGTTGTAATCGACGAGGAGAACGTCGATGATGATTATTGATGTTGTTGTTGTCATGGGTGATGGTATCTTGGTTATGGTGATGATGATGATGATGATGCTGAATGCCATCTTCTTGATCACTCATATCTGAATCGGAATCACTACTGCTACTTGCTTCATCTTCATCGTCTGTTTTGACTTGGATATGGAATCCAAAATGGTCACGGTACTCGCCACGGGTTGGATTGTTTAAAGCGTCATCAACGACATCGAGATCATACTCGCACAATGAGAAGCATTCCTGGTCGTTATTATTCAACTGTGCATGGGAGTCATTAGAGTCAATGGGTGCTGGTGTTGGAGAATGAGACATTGGAGTAAGATAAAGAAGGGATATAAAGAAAGAGGGGTACACGAGAGGAAAAGGAAATAAGAGCAATGTACATGTGGAACCAGGAAGTCATGCAGCTCAGTCGTATCACCGCCTAAAATCACCATTCGCGGGACACTTCCGATCCGCACTTACGTAATACCTTTCATGGTTACAATCCTTTGTCTCCATAATTTATTTTATTCTGTCATCCAGAACAATGGCACCTCCTAACGAAGGATCATCTTTTTTAAGGTTGAATTCCCCATCAATCATTTGCAACTAGAGCATATTTTAGAAATGCAATTCTCAACGACATCAACAAAGAATTATGTATTCAGGAACCAATTATTGCAATGTAATGCTCTTCCTTGACATGGATCCATTTCAATTTGATACAATTTTTCACCCAATCGGATGCGCGCATGTATTTGGTTTTATGCATCTCAATGATCGGATGATGGATTACAGGTGCTTCATACTGCCGTTTTATTCAATGTACTATGTAATTCTCAATCACAGCTTCTACCCTGTTTTTTGATGAATAAACTTGTAAAGCTTCCTCGCATGCTCGGCACCAATGATCTTTGCAATTTCGTTTTCTGAAAGTGCAAACAATTGCTCGAGATTCTCCACGGCATTAATCAACAACTTGTAGTTTTTGGAATTGACGCCTGGCATGCTGCGTAGTATTTCCTATTGTAGTTTCATCATCAGACACTCTATATCATATCATTGCCATTCTAAATCTGATGTGCATACCTGAGGAGTCATATTGTGTGTCTGATTAGGGTCATCTGTGTTCTCTGCTCCTACCATCATGGCTGTATCAGCATCGGGCTCGTTTTCGTTTCTCTAAAAGTACCATTAGTCCTTGTCATACAAAACGGATCATCCCATATTCTTTCCAACCTTGAGCTCTTTAAACACGGCCGCAGTTTCATGGGGACTGGATGACCATATCAATTTGACTTTGGGAAATGTGAGTGTCAAGAGCACCAACTTGGAAGATAAATCGGTAGCAACGATAGTTTCCTTCATATCAGAAAGATTCTGTAAAGAGAATGATTTGCCCTCGTCAAATTCGATCAACAATATCGGCGTCTTGTAATGCAAACACATGTTTTCGCATTGGGTATACCTAACAAGTGGATATTAAGTTCTTGATTCATTATTGATCATGAGTAACACTTACAGTCGTCCCGACGAGAAAGAAGAGATAAGATCAGAAATCGATTTACGTTCAACGCACATATCTGGACTAAGCACATAATCGCCAATTTGAAGTGTACATGGAATGATCTTGACTTCTTCAGCATATAAGATGGGTGGTAAAGAACTTCGAAATTCGCGCATGTCGACAATGATCTAATGAGATAAAATGTGTTGATGAATATCGCTGATATTCGTCAATCGATATTAATCTTACAGTGGGTGGTCCTTTGTCATTGATTTGTCCTCCTGCAATGCGTGAGCTGAGAGCTCGTGCAAACTGCTCTTGCTGTGGGTTTTTCTTTTGGGGCATTGGGATTGCCATAATCTGGAACAATTGAAATAAGTAATTCTTTCATTGACTTTGGATTTGATTGAGCTACTTGCCGATTTCTCGCGAATGAGCTTCTCGAAAGCATCCTTCTCCTTGCGAATCATGCTCAAATAGTTTTGCTCCTCAACCGAATTCTCATAGAGCATAAAATATACTCGGATATCAATATCTTGATGAGTTGCGCGATAGATCTACTCAAAAAACGATCAATACAACATCTGTGATGCAAAATGCGGTGGGCGCTTTACCTCCAGGCGGCGTATAAATGTTGGATCAGGATCATACATGATCACAAATAAAGGCTGTAATTCTTCAAGAACATGGGCATCTCGATCGTCTTCGTAGCATTGTATCGATATAATGGATGTTACTGGGATCTCCTTGAATTTGGGCAATATATCATCTTCTCCTAACTCGATTTCATCATCTACTTGGGTGGGTATCTCAGCTTCAGTAGGCGTGTCCAACCTAAAAATATCAAATATCAGTATACAGAATGATTGTGTCAGGAAGAATAACCTACATTGTAATGGTCTCTTTCACATCATCTTTAAATGTTTCTGCAAGTGGGGGTCGTGATGATGAGGATGAGGATGCTGCAACAGATCCTCCTCGAACACGCCTTCGTTTATTGGGTGGTGCACTTCCACGAGCAAATCCACCGCGTTGGTTGGATGATTGTGTAGTTGTTGATTGTTGTTGCTGTTCTCTTTGTTGTTGTTCCTGGATATTGGTTATGCTTTTCCGAAAACTGAAGAATCGTGTAATCAGCCGTTCCAATAAGGGGGATAATTCTGTGTCATTCTTCATTGATCCCGAAATGTATTCTCGTAGTTGCCACATTGTTCTTCTTTCCTTGACCATAATCAGCACAGGGGCACCTTCTATCCAATATTAGTTATTATCTATGCGCAAGTCCAATATCAAAGCAATGGTGCTTACCCTTTGTATGGGTTTCCAAATCTTGCTCGATCTCATCAAGCACTTCTTGTAAAAGATGCCATTTTGGTTGCTCTTCAAGCACCAATCGAATTGGTGTATTGCCTTCTTTTATAGTGGTCTGAGAAGCTGTTTGGTACTCTGGATCTTTGGGTCTGACATATAAACGTCTCCGAGCTGCCTAATCGCCACCCTTAATCAATTCATCCTACCACATCAATGTCATATAATACACTTACTGAAATGGCCCGTTCAGCAGCATCCAAGAATAACCACTGAGATTGTTGACCATGTCGAACATCTTTTGATGAATTGCTTGCAATCACTGTTTCAAGGAAGCTGTAGAACGTAACTGCATCATAATCTGCCAGATAACTAAGCATGACATGTTCTCAGTAATCTTTCAGGGACTTGTATTGATGAAAACATACCTGAGTAATTGACGAAGGATCTTGAGATCGCCCACAAGTTGTTTGGTTGCAGGGCTTACACGATGCCATATGGGATCGAGTTGTCGTCGAATAATAGCATCAAAGGACTTGAAGAAGGAATTCTCAATAGTAAACTCTTCCACATCCACCTAGCATTCACTTTGTCAGTATATGGTGTACATATCCATTGTTTTCAACTTACCATAGCACTTTGATGCCGGCGTACTTCAGATAAGGTCGCTTCCATACATTCTACGAGTCCTTGTTGTATTTGATCCATCTTTTCTGTCATTGGCTGCCGTAGCTCCACCACATCTGCTTTTGTACTTGAAAGGTTATCGGCCACAAGGACCTGGAATCTTGCATAAGAATTGTCAGTCATTTATACACGGATCACTTTCAGTGTCATATACCTTGGCCATAAATGAACATGACGTAACTGTAGTGTCTTGAGTGTGTTTTGAAGAGGAGCGAATCCCGTTGTGAATGCTTCAGGTTCATCGGACATGGCTTTAATAAATCCTTGCTATAGCAAATACTTTTAGTAAGCCTTTCAAATATATTATCATCTCCTGTATTACCTCGTTTCCTTTACGGTATATCCGCAAGATCAATTCTTCCATTGAATCAGGTCGTATCCTATCCAGATTCAACGTTAGATGAGCATGTTGTACATGATCCATATTATTTATCCAATATACCTGTGTGCATTATATACAATAATCCCTGATATCATTGTAATAGGTACACGCTCCAGTAACATGTCCACTCCCAAGATACGTGAAGTAACAGAAAAGATACCACTTTGTCGATACATGTTGCTCCTAATACATCCGTTCTTCAACAAGCGTTGACTCGAATGACAACTTCTACATACCTTGTATCTGCTGGTGTTTCTGCCGTAATTGTTTGCATGCGATTGGTTGAAGGAAGACCCATTGCTGCTTGATAGTCGATAATAGCCGCGTCCTGTGCTTGTGTCGTATTGATCACCAATACCAAGTGCTTGTCCTTTGTGTGTAGATCCAGAAACGAGCATAGAATGTTGAAGAGACCAAGTCCTCGAGCAAGAATGACAAGCGCATCCTCATTGACTAGTTCCGTGAGGATCTGTTTCTGGAATTCGAGCATATTGTGTTGCTGCGCAGGAAGAGAGACAAGGATCGCGCCTTACACTCATTATTCATGCTATTTCGTCCTCCGTGCGGACTCTTTCGCACTTGTGCATCCTTTCCTTGGTTCTAACATCAGTCCCATTCGACTTTAATCATAAATTCCAATCCTAAAGAACTGCTTAGGTGCATGTTATATCATCCAATATCTAAAAAGTTAAGAAGATCATACAAACGCACTGTCGTGTAAATACAAACAAGAAGCGATGAAAGAATGACATCAATGCAGACCTTACAATCACAAATAATAGGTTAGCTTGTGTTCTCCAATTGAAGCATATTAAACTTTTGGAGGTTGTAAGTTGCCATTCTACATAACCAGTCGAAACAAATCAATACCTCTCGAGATCTGGAATACAGTACTAATGTTATTTATTGATCTTATATCCTAACAGAGAACATGCATAAAAAGAACAGTAGGTTATGATTTTGTGAAATATAGAAAAACTAGCTAAAGATTTAAGCGACAACATCTTCTTCCTGATCCATATCCAATTCAGAAGTTGCTTCCTCTTCCTCTTCTTGTTGTTCTTCTTCTTGCTCCTCCTCTTCTTCTTCTTCATCTTCTTCTGCTGCTTGTTGATCCATTTGATCCACCAATAGTTCTGTAGCTTCTTCTTGTTCAGCAATTTCTTCAGGTGTCATTTCTACTTTTTCAGCTTGGTTTTCAACCTGAGCAATTAAATCAGGGTCAAAAATGTCATCTGAACCAGCGTGCTTGAATTGCTTGAGTTGGTTTGGAGAAAGATGAAGAATAGGTGCCATGTTGCTGCTTGATGTGCTTTCAGATACTGATGCGACAACTGGAGCTATAATTTATTAGAATAGATGAGTTACTCATGTTTGACATGTTTCAAGATAACGTGTGCCTTGCCCTTACCTGACCAAGCATTTTGAATAAAGAATGTCAAGACAGCAACGACAATGGATGTGTGTTGAACCATATTGGATTGACTATATACTTTGCAATACGAATGAATATATGGAATCATTGGCCATGATGGCGTACCTTTTTATATTCAAGTAGTGTTTTGTTGACACATGCGTGATTGGGATCACAACCGAGTAACCAAGATTTCCCGAGGCTGTTTTCAAGGTTTAGAGGAGCGCACTTATCCACAGCTTGTCTACTACAACTGCCGATACTTGACACACTTGCTACACCGCTTCCACTAATCTCAATGCCCAAGATCGTCTCGTCATCCATTGTCTCATCGTCCGATCACTTGGTACAGCAAGACGACCAAAGAAGTGCATTGCATGTGTATTATTGCTTGTGTTCAGAGTTCATTCTGGTGATCGACGCTGATCTTCGGATATTACCTCGGAGACGCACGGATAACGCCATCATTGTGTCAAACACCAAACGTACATACAAACTGACGGCAGAGCCAGGGCAAACAGTTGTTGTTCAAAGGTAAACTCGTGAACTAAGCTTTCGTAAAAAATACAAACACGTGCTGATGTGGTTTTTTCCAGGAAAGAGGGATATGAAAAGCAGTATCGATACCATTGTCCACGTAAGATATTATCATACACAAACATTGGAATGTGTATCAACTCATGATAATGATTAGGATGTCAATTGTTGATAGCGTATGAATCTACGGAGGATCGCAAATCGGGGCCTTATACATATATTCTTGAAGGTGCATTAACTGAAGTTCAAGGGAGTGCACCACCCAATGCCATTCAAGAGATTGCATAAGAGTCCACCAAATATGTATTCATAAAAGTCAAGCTACATGAAAAAGGGGTTGGTTGGCTGATTGAGTGAGAACTAGAATAAACTCTCATTTTTGGTCAAGTAGGGAGCTTCTTGTGAACGCTATTTCTGGAATCAGGCATGATCACTGATATGTGATGTGATATGTGTGTATACTTGTTCAATTCCTTCCCCTTTCATTGAATCCTTTTCTTCTTCTTCTTTACTCTTTCTTCTTGTATTGATGGATTCTTCAGGTCTCTTATCATCTCTTTTACCAGTATCTCCGTTGAACAACAACAATAAACCATCAGATGATCATCATGCATCCCCATCACCTCCTTCACCATCCTCGCCACCGTCACCTAGCAATAGTCAAGTGCCAATTGATAGCCAAGTGAACACAAGCACTACTCAAACATCAGAACATCCATCACCACAACCCACCCATTCCCCTAGTAATGATAATAAGGACAATGCGAATGTTGGTATGAGTATCCTCTTTGTCAAATCAAATTCTAATACTTTGGAAAGAAACCAGAAAAGACACCAGCACCAGAACCAACACCAGATACGAATACATCAAAGGATGATCAAAGCAAACACACACCAACTGATGAAACAAAGCATACACAACACAAGACAGTGACTACTTCAAGTGCATCAGCAGTTATCCATACATCGACCATGGATGATGGCAAAGTTCAAACATACACGTTGACATCCTTTGTACCTTATACGACAACGGTTCCAGATGATGGCGTAAATTCAGGGAATAGTGAAAATCCCAGTAGTGCGACCCCTATCATTGCCGGTACTGTCGTTGCAGCAGTTATCGCTGCATCCATTGTTGGCAAGTAAATGAATGATCCATTCCATATCCCCCCCCTCTCTCATGTTATCCTAATTCATCCTTTCCCCCTTTATTTATCCAATAGGACTCATTGTCTTTTGCTGCATGAAACGTAAACGGAAGCAAAGGATGCGACAAACCATCACTGAAAGCTCTTTATTGAATACGCATGATTATACCCCAACAACGTCGGGTACTCCTACCCTGGAAACTAATCCACGACCTCTCGTTGCACCTCATCATTCTTATTACAGCGGCGCAGCTCATGCTCAGCAACCACAATACGAAATGTCTTATGATAACAATGGTTATGATGTGTACAATAATGGTGGACCATTGTTGGTATCTGACCGGCATTTACCGAATCAAGCAGATTATCACAACAATAATGGTTACTATGGTCATCCAGCATATCAGCCATCATCAGCACAACTACCACATCAACATGTACCCACTGATGTCCCCCACACAAGAGAATAGTAGTATCTATTATAGCTTTAGACACGTTGTTTCAAATGTCAATACATGCAATCTTTTATTGTTTCGTCACAAAGAATAGTGTGTGAGAGTGAGAATGACAGGATACGAATTATGTACAATAACGTTGTCAACACGGATAGTGTAACTAGATTGGTAAGTACTACTGTCATGTGAAATCGCATTGGTAGCGATCAAACAAGGGGTGCAATGTCTCAAAGAGCAAGCCAGGGACCAGTGAAAATGCACTGTGCCTTTTCCATCACGAGCTCAAGGCTCCGACATGCAAGTATCATCTTGCTCAAGTAGTGGTAGTGCTATTTTTCTTTCCTTTCTTCTCTCTCTTTTTCTTTTTCCTCGTTTCGTCTATGCCACCCAACACTTCAAGATACCAACACACTACTGAGGATACAACTCATATTCCACCCAACGAATCGCTCAATCAGCTCATTGAAGCTACTCCATTTATCGATTACGAAGTAGCCAGTTCAAGTCTTTTTGAAGGTGCCTTTACCATTGTCTCGACAATCTTTCCTTCTTGGCAACGACCTGATCTCAAGCTTGTTCAGTGCAAGGATGGTATCACCAATCAATGTATGTAACCAAGTCTGATCCAACTCGCTGGATTTTATATTAACTTTTTATGGTTGATCTATTATGCTGTAGTGGTCAAAGTAACTCATGTACCAACCGATTTCTCGGTTCTTGTTCGAGCATTTGGAAGAGATTCTGAAATCCTAATTGATAGAAAGCAAGAAATCATTGTAAGTTGCTTGGCATATTGTAACCATGTAACTCATTTTTGGGGGATACCATGTGTAGAATCTCGTGACCTTATCAGCACAAGGCCTGTGTCCTCCACTATATGCTCGGTTTCGGAACGGCTTGATGTATGGATTCATTAAAGGGCGTGTGTCCACTGCAGATCAGTTGTCTCATCCACGAGAAGCTTCATGGATTGCTAAAAAGTTGGCTAAATGGCACAAGGTTCGATTGCCACACGGTCAAGATGACAAGGGTGATCCCAAGCAAATGTTGTGGCATACTTTGCGTCGATGGATCTTGGAAGGTATGTTGTTGACATATCAAATCAATCATGGATCTCTCACACACACGCACCCATTTTAGTGCCAACAAAGTACAATGATGCTACCAAGCAAAAGTTGTTTGATTCTCGATTCGATATCAACAAGATGAAATCAGAGGTAAGAAGGAGATGGAGGGAATCATGTGGATACTAACAAGGAATGCATTTGTGTTACATAGATGGAAGAGCTTATCACACTACTTGAGCAACTTGATTCGCCAGTTGTGTTTTCTCACAACGATCTGTTGTATGGCAACATCATTTTTGATGACGACAAAGGTAAACATGATCTCTACACGTGCTGACATGGGCTAACATGTGCTTGATAATAGAGGATGCGTCGTTCATTGATTACGAGTATGGCTCATACGCCTTCCGAGGATTTGACATTGGCAACCACTTTAATGAATTTGCAAGCTTCGATTGCGACTATTCAAAGTATCCTACCAAAGAGTTTCAGCTTCAGTGGTTCGAATGGTACTTGACAGAATATAATGGAGGTGAGTTTTGGATGGTTTGAAATGATACAACACCTATACTCACATGCATGTATGCTAGTTAAACCATCGCAACAAGAACTTGAGCATGTCTATCGAGAAGTTGAAGGATTCTCACTGGCATCGCATTATTATTGGGGTCTATGGGCACTTGTTCAAGCTACGATCTCGGATATCGATTTTGATTATCTGAACTATGCCATCCTTCGTTTCAACGAGTACGAACGTCGTAAAAAGAACATTTTCCCTTCCTTGTAGAAAGCAACATCATCCAACTCTATACATATACCAATCTCTCTCTTCACACGCACACACACACACTTTCTCTCACACATATATATACACGACTGTTTGTTTCAAATCTATTTTGGCAAGAATAGTTATGCCACCGGTTATAAAAGAGTAGTAATCACATTGTATTTTCTTTGTCTGTTTGAGAAGAATCATGCATACAAGCACGGGGAGCAAGAGGAGGAGGAGGAGGAGCGGGGTTCAATGGGAAATAGGGTATCCTTGTTTTACATGCCCTTGATATATTGGGGATGTTCCTTGAATACAGCATTGATAGTTGCAAGGATGGTTTCCAAAGCTTGCAACCAAGTCTTCATTACTTCGAGAGCAGCATCGGTGAGCACACCAAGCTTTTCATAAAAGTCCTTGCGATAGGGACATGCTTTCATGGCAAGCTGTAGTATATAAATTGAGTACAATGGACTATGAGACACATACCCATGATGATTACTTACAGCAAAGACAGGGCGCACCATCATGTTATGATGCTTTCTGAGAGTAGCCTCATAAGCCTTGGTAAAGGAGACATTGAGTTCTTCTTCAGGATTTTCGATACTGCGACGAAGCGCCTGAGCTGTGAAATCCAAACCACTGATATATCATCATCCATTAGCATATATGTTTTTATATCCTACTGCATGTATCACTTACCGAGAAAGCCACAACAAGCCTTCAGTAGCAACGCGCTTCTTTTGTGGTGCTTCAGCAGCCATAAGATTTTGAAGCGTGTTATTGGTAGCAGCATCGCTCTGCAACTTGTCACGGATTTTCTATCAATACAACACAATCAGTTGAAAAGACAAACACCAAAAACCGTATGTGTGTGTGTGTGTGTGTGTGTGTGTGTGCGTGTGCGTGTGTATACCTTGATATTGCCGTTCATGTCATTTTGGACAACTGAGAAAGCGCTTGAGCCGAGCAAGTCTATTCTCATAGGTACAAAAAGTCAATAAATACTACATGCCATGCAGCTGCTTATGGAAACGTACCAAACAACTTGACTACGCCTTCAGTGGCATCCAAAAACTGCTCAGTATTGATACCGTTGGCAGTATCGACGTTGGTGTAGGAAAGTTTCAAAGTGTCAAAGTAGCTCATAGTGTAAGTGATATATGGGAAGAGAGGAAGAAAGGTGTTGACAGTTTATATAAAGTGGTCTTATATGCGGGGTGATTTACCACGAGAGCATAACGACCACGTTGCAGCGTTCAATGACCGCTTCACCCCGGCTAGACCAACACTTTATGGCTAGGAATAGCTCTACGGCACTGTTATTTCAAAAGAATGCACCCCAATAATACACCCAGCACATGAATGCTGGTTTCTTTGTTCATGAATAAATCGTTCATTATTATAAAACATTCTCTTGAAATAATGAGACTGTAGAGCATGAATGCACCAAGATATGTCAATTTTGTATTCAGGAACCACTATGCACTTGTCCTTGCTTGAGTCGGGGTTTCCGTATAAAGTGGCATTGCACGGACTCGATGTTCATAAATAGGGTCTAATGTTAAACTGTGCCATTGACTCGCCATGTCAATGAAAGAAACCAATATACTATTTTAATCATGCATTCTACATCTAATCGACAAACAATGAAATGGAGCAACCCGACGTAAATTAGGGTGAATGACTCGAAATATGATGTTGCACGCATTATGATTGGATACATGTAAGAATTATACTTGATCAAGTCCTTACTACTATATGCCATGTATTTTGTTCACCAGTAACAATAAAGTTTTTGTTTTATATATGCATGGATCAAAGGACAAATAAAATAATACAAGTAGTTCTATGCATTGATATGGGGGGATATGAGAGATTTTTAAAAGTGCAAACGACGACGATGTTCAGGACCCATTTGGTATTCATGGGGAATGTCATTGTGATATTCCAGTGTTTTCGCCATGAAGCCCATGAATCGGTTACCATATTCCAAAGGCTCCACTGCTGAGATGGCATGTTTGTCTTGGGTCATTGATTTGAAAAAGTGTTCAGATTTCTTTTTAGAGTCGTATGGTGTGAGGATATCAATGATGCCCATGTAGTACAGTGCAGATGTGGGTCGATCATGTTCGTCAGTGGATCGGAAACCACCTTCATCCGAATAAAAGATACAGTTTCTACGTCTATGATACAAATGTAAGTTGTTGGAATTGTCCATGTGGTATTCAAGCTTACTCATGAGGATCCTCGGGTAGTTTGGATGAATCAAGACGCTCTGGATTGGTCTGTGCAATAGCTTTACGTACAACTTGTGCCTTGGTTTGTCGTCGCTTTAACATGGATGCATGACGCTCAGCACGTTTTGTGTCCGGCTGACAAAGGATGGATACCATGTGAGTATAACGCATATGGTAATTATAGCGGAAAAAATACTGTACCTGGAAGAACTGTAAAGTCGAATCACGAATATTGTCCTTGTTGCCACGCACCAGATTGTGGATACCAATCAATAAACTATAATCCATAATGTTCAGGCGTACAAGGAGCTATCATGAATGCGAGTATGAGTGACGGCGTATCATTTTTTGCATTAAACCTTCTCCTTACCTTGACATCACGCATGAGTTGGCCAATAAAAAGCTTTCTTTTTTGTGGTCCCATTTGTAGCTTGCGATTGTTCTTTTGAAAGTTGAGATCCTTCATGACTGCATTCTTGGATTTTTTGATTTCTTCTTCTGGAAGTAATCGTCCTACCAGTGATCCCTATTTACATTTCGTTAAGCAAATGCAATGCACAGCATGTACAAGTCAAGTACCTTGAGATCATAGGTCTCGTGGATATCCTGTAAATAAACGCCCAGATGCATTAGCACTTTAGCATTATATCACATGTGTATTCTATCGTTACCTTGTTTGGCGGGAACACATTGCCCATGACAACAAAGTGAATCTTGCGTCCTCGAGGTTGTTTTACACGATGCAAACCATAGTATCTGCAAAGCAGTGTATCTGGGTTGCTCATAACGTGCTAATGCACAAAACATGGCATCGATTAGTTCCATCGGAGCAACAAATGAAAAATACAAAGCACTTACTGCATGGTAATCTTTAAGAATCTTTCGCAAATACTTGTGTTCTGAATGATGGATGGTCTTGATGATGAAACGATAGTCTCTGGAATAATAAAAGAAGCTGCCACTCTTTCCAGGAGAGCCCAGTTCTGAAAGGATATACTTGCTTGTCAAAGACACCTATTCTATTTTTAGTGACCTAGTAGTAAAAGGCGCAAGAAGGCTTTTGCTTACCAGGTAATCAGCTGGGTCGATACCAAATTGTTCACGAAGTTGACGGAAAGCCCATGGGGCGTAATCCTTGAATTTAAAGTCGTATTTGGCTCCTGGTGTCAATTCATCACCCGTACTATAGCAAGTGGTATAAGTTTCAAGAGGATCCATTATCTCATCATCATCATGACTTACACATTAAAGGCAAGCTTATGTGCAGCTGCGAAATCCTCATCCGTGACAGGACGATTGGCCTTGGCAGATACACGACCCACGGCAATACGGATACCAGTCAACATATTGTACATGAGAACATAGTCTCGATGATCCTTATCAACGCGAGTGCCCACCATGACTCGATCATCATCAAAGTCTTCTTGACGACGAGAAAGTCGTTTAAATGCTCTTCGTCGTGCTGATAATTCCTTTGCAAACTCTTCAGAGATACCAATCTCGGGTTTTGGTTTCTTTTTGCTGGCATGACCTGTTGTATGATGTCGGGCAAGGGATCTTCCACCACTTTCATTAAGAATACTATCGTTATCCTTTACAGAATGGAGTGTAGAGTGTCGTTTCAGTTGTGAGCTTTCTTCTTGTAATTCTTCTTCTAGTGAGGATGGTGTAGGGATATTGGCAGGGACCACCGACGTGGTAAAGGAACGTTTGGTGTGAAGATCTGATGAAGTGTTGGGAGAGCGATTCTTGATTGGAACAGGTGTTACTGGAGGTGAGAAATCAGATGAAGCTTGTGTGCCTTCGTAGACAAGGCTGTCGGTTGTGCTCACTGGGTCATCGACCATGGGACCCAGTTTATAAAGTGTTCCATTAGCTGCTGCTGCAGGTTTTGCAAAGTCGGTATCCACTGGACGGTCAATGTGAAATGTATTGGTTTTGTTGGTATAAAAATCAGAATGCAATGGTTGAGTAGTGCTGGTCATGGCAAGAGGAAAAAGGAAAAAGGGGCGTAAATGGCAAAGTGAACGGCAACTGATTTGTTTTAGTAGTTACTCACCATGCCACACGTTACACATACAGTTGCCCGCCCAACGCAGCCATGCATCCTGAAGTAGTAATCTTATACAATTGTACAATAACATTCATTTACCGTGTAACAGAATAATATCCATGGATACAGTGTAATTCACTTTGACCATCTATATCCATTCTCCCATCATGCACTTATGTTTACTCATGCAAAGTTATTATCCATCAATGCATACACACGCCAACCCTTCCAGGATAAATGATACACAATGTTGTTTTCATCATGTGATACTGCTCACGAGAATCTGGTGCCATCAAATCCCACGTGGTACCTGATATATAGTAGGAATGACGCACTGCTGCTGAGCCTGTTACAACCCATTTACGTAGAATAGCAATCTTTGATTTTAGGCGCATTAGTAGCAGCGTATCACTAGATCATGTAATCTTGTCTACAGGATGTTTTCATGCATAATAAACTTTATCTTGTATTGTGTCTATTGCAGCACTACTACTTTAACGATTCGGTACTCAATCACCCGTTACAGCCGTCAGTGATACTCGAATCCCAAGTACCAACTTTGTCTTATGTGCTTGCATAAACAGCAATTTATTTAGAGATTACGTAGCATGGCAATGAAGAAGTGTTATGCTTTGCATCTTATGATTGTCGTCTTAAGAAACACTATAACTTTGACGATAGAATGAGATTTTCAGCCTTGGCCTTTTGGTCCTTCAAGTTGTTTGCTATGGCTGTAGCTCTACGCAATTCCACTTTGCCAAGCTGGTTCTTATGAACCTATAAAATGACAATCAGTTTTACAAAACTCTAGCACGTTCCTCCACTACAATGCTTACTTCATCTGGACCATCAGCGTATCGCAAGGTGCGTGCCTGAGCATAAAAGAATGCTAAAGGGGTATCTTGGGATACACCAGCAGCTCCATAAGCCTGCATGGCACGATCAATGACACGCAAGAGCATGCTTGGAGCAGTAATCTAGAATCGAGTCATGAATACATATGCTTGTTGACAAAGAATAAAGTATCTCACCTTTGCCATACTGATCATTTTCATAGCACCTTTGGCCTTTTCTTGATCAATCTTTTGAGCTGCACCAAGAACCAAGCTTACCCGAAAAGGGGTTAGTGATCTATGATTCATGCAAGCCAAGTGTTGTACACTTACTATCTTGCTTGATCAATTTCAATACGTGACATGGCAATGTCTTGAATAATGGCACCATGTTCAGCAAGTTTCTTTCCAAAGGTGCGACGTGATGGATCGGTGACTCGAGCAATCATAAGTTCCAACGAGCGTTCTGCCATCCCAATACAACGCATACTAGTCGAAATGTTAACATGAAAAAGAGCATGTACAGTATACAAAATTTTACCAGTGATGGATACGACCGGGACCCAAACGACCTTGCATAACTTCAAATCCACGACCTTCACCAAGGATGATATTATCAACAGGCACGCGCACATTACGGAAAATGATTTCACAATGACCTTCAGGTGCATCGTCATAACCAAGCACATGCATAGGACGTAAAACGGTAATACCAGGTGTATCAGAAGGCACAACGACTAGACTTTGTTGTTTGTGGATGCTCTTGTTGTCAGGATCAGTTTTACCAACAACAAGGTAAACAGCACAACGTGGGTCACCAGCACCAGAAATCCACCATTTTCGACCATTGATAACATATTCGTTCCCCTCTCGACGTATACTAGTTTCGATATTGGTCGCATCGGAAGAAGCTACCAATGGCTCTGTCATGGCAAATGCTGAACGAATCTTGCCATCCAAAAGGGGTGCTAACCATGTTGCTTTTTGTGCTGGTGTACCATACTTTGCAAACACTTCCATGTTGCCAGTGTCGGGTGCTGAACAATTCATTGCTTGTGGTGCCAAATGCGGTGAACGTCCTGTGAGTTCAGCAATCAAGGCATATTCCAGATTGGTTAACCCAGCTCCTTCAGGATACTCTTGTCCAAGAAACAAGTTCCAAAGACCAAGTGCTCTTGCCTTGTTTTTAAGTTCTTCCATCACTGGAGGTACAATCTACATTTTATGTTATGATGTGTGTGTAACATTTATAATAGTCATCCTACCTTCCATCGATTTTCGCCTTGACCAAGCTGTGCATAAAAAAGAGCTTCAGCAGGAATACACTCATTCTGAATGGCAAAACAAAAAACATTGAGCAATGGCAATGGATGACATGAACACACAAAGGTTACCTCGACAAAGTCTTTTGCTTTAGCGTAAAGAGTTTGAAACTTGGGTGAAAGTTTGGAAATATCAACAAGTGATGAATTGGTTGCCATAGGGTAAATGTCAGTGTAGCTATCGAAAAAAGAAAGGCGATGGCGGCATTTTTAACACAGCAGCACACGTGTGTAATTGTGATGATCAATCAAAAACATTGACTTGAGTACATTAATCATACGATATAGATCAAATTATATATAAACTCTTTAGTCATGCATGAATCACTTTATGATAGTACTACATTGCACTCTAGATCTTCATAGTGATACATTAGAAACCGATCCATTACACTGATGCGTTGCCTGAATAATATATATATTGTATAATAAATAGAATCTGGTATGATGACTAAAACTATACGATGTATACGTGTCTCAAGTTACTGCATTTGAACATAGTTGGCAGGAAACTATAACAGGGAAATAAAATGCGACATAAGCGACTCATTGTCATGACACAGATGTTGTACAACTTACCATTCCTTCTCTGCCAGCAATTCTACCAGTCCACCAATCATCTTGACTGTTGCTCTTTTCCACAATGTTAATGATATCTCCTTGACGAAAACTCAAATCGCCTGCTTGTTGGCCATTGAAATCATACAAGGCTCTTGCTGTTTCTAGACGTGGTTTGCGACTGGGAGGAGGAGGCGGTGGTGGAGGTCTTTGTACAGGTGCAGAAGGTGTTCCATAGGAAGATGGAGTCGAATATTGACTACTACCATATTGATTCGAAGGCGAAGACGTATACGAAGGAGGAGGGGGTGGTGGATTACGGGTGGTGGTGGGTGGTTGTCTTAGAGATCCAGGAGCTGAAATGTTGGTGCTTTTGAATGTTTGAGATCGTGTTGGTATTCCATTATCCGTACTTGCTCTTCCTGCATACATGGCACCAGTGTTTCCAAGGTTATGGAAGCGAGCATTCAATGCACGATACAAAGCATCTGCTTCAGGGGGTGGTGGTATATTGCCTTCAAGTAAATCCTTTGCAGCCACTTTTTGACCATAGAGCTTTTCATTGGCATCACCACGAGTAACAATGACTGATCCTTCCAAAGACACACCAGCGAAAAATCCACGCGTTTTACTGTATGAATACACGGAAGAAATTTGTTTTAAACTTGCAGATCCAGCTGCTTCAGCATTGCGACCAATGGGTCCTGCCGCCACTATAACATGCAAGCATCTTGTATCAGTCATAATCATTCTTGATTTCCCATCCCCTTTTTTTCATACCTGATACGTTTCCGCCCAAGGTCACATTTCCAAATTGACTAAATGTCTTGACAGCTTGTTTTGTGTTTAGCACCAAGACAAAGTCGGTGAGCTCCGCACCTGTCAACTCGATTTTAGTGTATCTTTCCTATAGATTATACCCCAACAACAGTTTACCTATTTGTCCACCAGCACCCATACCACCTGTTGCAATAGCAGATGGTGCAGACCAGCCTATATGATGATGATCGCATATTAATCAGCTCCCTGTGATAGGCGTCGTCATGATTTTGCGCATTTACTGTTATCGTCTAATCTACAAATGGAGGAAATATCAGTTAGTACTACGTGAATAGGTAGCATGTTATACATGTCATATTCACCTTGCAACGACCAAACCACTTCCAGCTCGACCTGAAAAGAGAAATCCAGCCTTCAACACAGTAAAGATGGCCAATCCTTGAGCTTTCTCCAAGATACCGGGTGGAATCACTTTATCGAGACCTTGACCAGGATCTAGATATAACCTTAGTCACTGTTGAAACAAAGTGAATAAACATATACATACCAACAAAGCTATTGAGAATCTTGGCAGCCTTCTTGCACTCGCCTACACGTAGACCATGAGTCACACCCAACAACACGACGCCATTGCGTTTTCTTATTCAATCTACCTGCCAAACTTGTGGGGATGGGCGAGTTGATGCTAATGTTGGATGCTGCACTCTTGATTTTCTGCATGGAGACGGTAAAGAAAGCGAGAGAGTAAAAAAAGGGCCGAGCTTCTTACCGGTTGAACCCGCATTTAGCATGAATCGGCCACGTTCATTAGCCAATAGCGTCAAGTGATGTGAAAGGAAAGCAAAATGAGCGAAAGGCCTTTCCTTTTTGAACCACTTTCTTTCTTTCTATAATTATGCTGATAGATGATACATACAATGCAAGCTTTTGGATAGGCATAGGTGTGTCACTGATCACCAACTGGATTCAAGCCTTTGCCATGGCATTTCAACGCAAATCGCATATTCTCAACGATCATCTTTACCCTCGAGAACTACGGAAACCAGCTTACAAACGTCCACTTTGGCTTTCAAGTTTTATTGCATATCTTGGTGCTAACATTACTGGCACTGTATTCTCTGTCGGATATCTTCCCGTGGTTATATTGGCTCCTATTGGCGCTATCAATCTTGTCTTTAATGCTATTGCTGCAAGAGTGGTATTGGGTGACCCATTTACAGTACGAAGCGTAGGAGGTAGGATGACAACAATGATGCTCTTTTTTTTTTTCCCTCAACAATCATTGTATTAGGTACATTACTTATTATTGTGGGCGCATTGTTGGTGGGACTCTTTGGTGTCATTCAAGAACCCAATCATTCTTTGGAAGCACTATTGGCACTTTACAAACGACCGGCATTTATCATTTATTTCAGCATCCTTGAATCATTTATCCTGGTGACCATGGTGACCACTCATTTATTGGAACACTTTTATCACCAGTGGGAAGAGGATATGACCCCTGATCAAAAACTCCTGGGCTCCTGGCTGAGCATGGCGGATCTCAAGGTGTATATTGGTATCAGGTATTTGTTGCACAATGCACATGTGCGTGCGTACATGTTTACTTATTCCAGCATGGATAAATTAGCTATGGTGTATTAGGCGGCAATATCAGTAGCCAAAGCTTACTCTTTGCAAAGAGTGGATTGGAATTATTCATCCTTACCATCGTGTATGGTGAAAATCAACTACAACATCCTTGGACGTGGGGTTTAGTGGTCATGACGGTTGTCACAGCTGCATTACAGGTAGGGTCACGGGAGTCATCTTGCCAATCTTGTGCACATCATTCACCAAACAATAATATAGCTCTTTTACCTGAACAAAGGTTTACGATTATGTGATACAATGATCCTGATTCCTCTCTCGTTTTGTGCATTCAATCTTTCTTGTTTGTTCAATGGTCTGGTTTATTATAATCAGTGGGATTTGTTACGCTGGTGGCAATTACTTTACGTTCTGATTGGCGTCACACTCACAGTATCTGGTGTGCTTTGTTTATCATGGCGATCAAGTTCACCTGCCATCAGTCGTCAAGAGGAAATCGTGGTCGAGAATACTTCCGATGGTTATGGCACTATCCCAACATCACACATGGATACCGAGCACCCCAACAATAGATATTCATCAGAGACATCTCCACTGCTTTCATCATCATAATAGTACCCCTTGTATATATACACAGTACCAATTTCTTTTGGCATAAACACATATATTCCATAGAATCAATGATAGTATTATGCAATGTACAATGATGGATGATGTATTTACAGCAAGGGGTTGGTTGATATGTTCATTATGTTAACAAGATCTCGGATTTGACATGCCGCATTAACGATTCAAGCTGATCTCCATTTCTAGTACAAAAAGAAATATATGAGCAACAATCACATAAAGACTGAAGGGGTCGATGCTTACTGTTGTTTCCATTCACGTAATCGGATGAGTGCTTGGTGTATATATGGAGCCGTGGAGCTTTGCTTGATGATTATCTCGCTTTCATCGGATGTCTTGGCATGTGTAACACAGTATTTGGCATCATGCATGTCGTATCCCACATTGGTAAATGCGACGATCTAGAAAATTGTACTTTAGATAAGCCTAGCTCACGCACTTTTGAGTGTTTATTCGTACCTGGCCTTCAATATTCGTTAGTGGCCGAACGGGTATGCGTAGCTTGATTTGGACCAATGCCTTGCTTTGATCCGTCACCAACAGCTTTTGAAGGTAAACAATACGATCTCCAGGTTGTGTATAACGTTCCACGGAAATGACAGCTACATTATCAACAATCAAACACACATTCCAAAACCAGAAAGGAAACTTACATAGTACAATGACAGCCATGTCAATATCAGAGCTAGGATCGATGCTGACAAGAGAATCACAGGATGTGATGTGACGTGGTGTATATGCAATGGTTGCTAGTTCATCCATAGTACAAGTGATAGGTTGCCATCGTGTCCGCCTGGTGCTTTTGAGATAAAGATTGCATCCTCTCCTCTTTTTGGGTTGATAGGGTGTGAGAAACAAGACACGGTAACGATGACCTTCGCAGATATCCATGTATAAGACTTCATTCGCATCCAACAATAAAAGTGTCGCAAGTGCTGATTGTTTCGTTACATCTCTACCCGATCGAGGAGAATCGCACACCAAGAGCTTAAAGTAACCATTCACATTACGCTCTTCAGCATGAGTTGTTTTGGTTCCTTGGATACCGTCATGTTGTCCTCCCAAGTGTTGTGATAGTAAAGCTCGTGGATGTTCTTTGAATGATGGCATGTAGTCACCCAAATGTGCATCGGCAACACGTTTATGTCGCAGTTCCTCTTCCTCACGAGCATTGCGAATGATAATGGTTCCATCTGAAAGCATTTCTCGATACATCATTGGATATTTTCGACACACAACGATATCAATAGCTGTAACAGCACCTCCATATTCATGCAACGTTCTCAAAGACCGTAATTGTATCCGCTGTTTTTGATATCCAAGTTTGGCATCCCATGGAGCAATTTGACAGCTATTGCTTGATATGCTTAATGTCGTCGAAGCCGAGGATGGTACTTGTTGAGGATTGGCGAGCTAGCAAAAAATAAACATGTCAGCAATGGTTTTAAAATGGGTATGACGATTTACCTGTGCACCACATATTGAAAGCTTGTAACCAACAGCTAAGCGCCCAGAAGATATGGCATGCTCCATCCTTGGATCAGTGACAGCAAGGATCTGATACCATCCATCTGTCAACATGAGCTGATATTTTCTACCTTGCGTGGTGACTTGTGAGATCCATGCCACCACCAATATCATTTGTCTTCCAGGTGAATCATCTTGTTCCAAGATTCGTTTCAAGGCAGAACGGTGACCCAGGTTGACTTCTCTCTCATACCTAAGGTGAATAAGTAACAAGAATGATTCCCATTTTGTTGTTGTTATTCGCTTACCGATATAAAAGTTGATCCATGACCTTTTTGGGAGTCCACCATGAGCTGAATTGTTGGGGGTAGGAACGTATCATGGAAGCCATCTTCCATACGATCCAACCATAATGATTTTCCACCCATGCTTTCGATACATATCGTTCCAATGCACCAGCTTTGATCATCTCAGCACGTGCTTCCATTGTTCCCCATCGCCCAAACATGTGATCCTTGGCAGTGATCGCCGATATATTCATGACATTATATGGACTAGTATGATCCAATGAATTTCTATCCGTACACATATGGCATTCTCTTCACTTACATGTTCATCTGTTTCAATTCTTCCACCTTGTAGCGTTGTGGTAAACCAAGATCTGCCAATGGTTGACGTACACCGGTAGCTAAATAAACACGAAGAAATAATTAAGTTACAAGTATCCAAGCATCGATTTGAGTTATTACCTTGTAATGAAAATACAGAAGGACCTCTTGCACGAATGGCTGGTGATGTTTGGTTATTAATAGCTGCCTTGGTATATTCCAGCTTGTCTTTGATAATGGGTGATTTGAAAGGTCGTATCTTGCCAAATGGGGTGTTGGCTTGTCTACGTCGTCGCACAGGAAGCGTTTTGGTTGGTTCAGGAGTCGATACAGGTGATGTAGTGGCAAGAGTGAGAGCATTGATGGCAGGTGCTGCATACTTTGGTCTCGGGGGTGATAATGATGATGATTGGATTCTACTGGATGTGGATTCATTGCAACTCATCTTGGATAAAGGACTACCATTCGTACTACTGCTGCTTCCATTTTGAGACGAGATGACACTATCACGGTTGGGACTTTGGGATTGTGTCAGATCGCGAGTGGTATCTGATGCATTGAATAGTGCTATTGCTTGTCGCTTGGCTTCGGCTGATACAGTAATGCCAGCTCTACCACTTCCCATCTTGAAACCACCATATTCAGATAAAATGCTCTCGTACTTGAATTCAGGAGATGGTTCTTGGTCATCATCCAATGCTCGTTTTTCAGGTATCTTATCATGTACATCTGGTGTGGTGACAGTGGATTTGGATGGTGATTGTTCAGTGGATTTGGATGATGATGATGTATCATTCTGTAAAGAGTTGGCAGTGTCCTGGAATAAAGCGATTGCCTTGTTACGTGCTTCCTTATTGATATTCAAATCCTTTTTGCTGCCTGCTGTCTTGAAACCGCCAAATTGAAGGAGATCGTGTTCAACACGTGCATTGTCGCATTGATAATGGGTGGGATTCTTTGTTGATTCAGGAGTTGGTTGTCCTTTGTTGATGGGTGATTGTAAAAGCTCTTGACTGTTAAGATCTTGAAGTAATTCAGAGAAATCAACGTCAAAGTCCATCCACATATAGTCATCTTCATCATTGTTGGTATCTTTAACAGTGTCATGTGGTGGTTTGCTGGGTATAGTTGTACATTGCACATCATCGGCTGTAGATGTATTATGGGTATCATATGGCTGACAAGAAGTATCTACACAATCAGTGAGTATTTTGAATGATCTCTTTACATGTTGGGTAATGAACATACTTGGCTTGATCGATCCATTATCATTCATCTTGATGTACTTTTCTGACGTGTTCAAAGTATTTTCGAGTTGATGATTGGTAGAAACTTCGCGTAATGGAGTGGAAGGTCGATTGGATGTGGTTGTAATGGTTGGCTGCGGATGAAGATCTCGATACACTGGAAATCCATTCTCCTTGATTAAAGATGATGACGTTTTTGATTGAAGTAAAATCTCTTTGAATGAAGTACGTAAAGGCGAGTGAACCTATTCATGATATGATATTAATGTATCATCATACACGTTAGGTCGTTGTATTCTTACCAATGAGTTGCCTTGACGTGCTAAATCAGCAGCCTGTTCAGCAAGAGCGACGTTGTTATAAAGTTGTTGTTCGAATGACGGCGAAAAGTCACCCCACAGATCGTCGTCACCCGATTGGGACATTTGAATATGGACACGAAAGAATGAAAGAGAAGGAGTCGTGAAAGGAACCTGATTGACGATTGTTGCTCTCAAGTCACACAGGGCATTGGAAATGGGCGGTGTGGTGATATTCTGTGACACTGGTCCTCTTTTTCTTGTTGAAAACTCTTGTAATGGCAACGAGCAGGCCATCGTGGCGTACTTCTCTTCTTGGCATATTGGGGTTTATTGACCTTCCTGTCAAAGTGAACTGCTGGTATTGCAATCAAGACACATGTCTTGTCCCTGGAAGTCGACAAACAGAACGTTATTGGCATTGCAACATTTGTGAAAATACCAACATTCGAGACGAGGTACCTTGTAGATTTCTTGGTTTTATTACTTTGGTTTACTCAACTCGTATCCATAGCATGGTGAAATTGTTGATAGTGTACCCGTTATGCATGATGCTTCTTTGAACCGGCCAAGTAAGCGATCGAGACGACAAGTCCATATTACATGCGATACTCAATCCACCGCCCTCTCGAAACAGTTACACCAGTTCAGACATCAACTCGTTCTACTACTCCATCCTCTTCAAGAATGTTATGTGAAAACTGTCAAAAGAACCAATCTCTCATATACCAAATCATGAGTGACTATATTCGTGATGAAAATGTATGTTTGCATGATGATACTATACATATATGGAATTGCTTACATGCCTCTCTCTCTCAATAGGATCCCGAATATGACTTTTATGTTCGTACAGCAGATGATTATCAACGATCCTTGCATGAAAAATATCCCTTGTGTGATGATTGTCAATCCAAGGTGGATGGCATTGTAGCAGAACAAAAAGCCATCTTGCAACAACGACGTTTCAATGAGAAGTTGACACGCAGCATGACCACAAAAGCACCACGAAAACCATCATTCTACGAGTATATTTCAAGGGGTTCATTGTGGGTGTCACTCCACGTTATGTTCCTATTCATGTGTGCAGCTGGTAAAATATCATCATCCAATCGATAACTCGATCAAAGTGGTCTGATTTCTTTCATCCATGCATTTAGCCTATCGATTTCCTCCTACACGACCCGATGTCACCAATGTATATTCTGATCTGGTAATGCGATGGCACACTATCGTAGCAGCAGCAGTAGCGATCACAGCTCATTGGAAAAGTCGATATTCATGGGATTCAGCTATTGTCGCTATGGTACATGATGGGATTAGTCAAGTCACCAATGCATTGACAGCATGGATACAATTGTCCTTTCGATGGACAATATGCTTCTTCTACAACAACAACATGGACAACAATGAATGCACCTGGAACTTGTCCAATGTATCGATTCTCATGGTCATGTTTTATGCATTGTCCTTCTTGTGGATGAATTGGCACTATCGAGCATCCAAGACTTTCTTTGAACCTTTTCGTATCAAGCGATGGTCTCTTTACAAGGTATGATTGAATATTTATAATGGCTGGTGCATGTGGCTAAATCGCTATTATTGGTAGCTTGCACAACGTATACTCTATGTTTGGCGTTTGGGTTTCCTGGCAGTACTCGCTTATGCGGATGATTGGTGGTTACATATGACAGCCCATGTCACCCTTATTGCATATCCTCTGGTAAATGTCAACAACAATAAGAAAGGGTGGATCATAGTATTCACTGGTGTCATGTTTTAGATTCTGATCACATCCATGTGGGTGGTCAAGGTTGCATCCAGCAGTTGGTCAATGAAACGAGTGGGAAGCCGAGGAACGCTGCATACTTTAAAAAAGACATACTCGGATCTTCACAACTTTACAGCGGATCGGGTCACCAGAATTGGCAAAGAGTCTTTGGAGGCAGCTCGATACACACCACCTAATACTAGCCAAGAAAGCTTTGACAGTGAAGACGATGATGAAGTGGTGGCTGCAGTGAAACGAGCCATTGATTCCAAACGAGAGAAATACAACTTGAAAGCACGATCATCAACAAATCAGAAAACTACGAACCACTCGTACGATGATAATGATGTGGAAGGCCTAGCAGCTGGTATCTTCAAGATGGACTTTAACAAATCGTAAGACAACGACCATTATCCCTCCTTTATTGGACAACACCAATCATTTATTCTCGCAATGTAATTTATACAATCCTACCACCACCGACCATTCTTTATACACACACGCACACACGCACACACACAATCATCTGCATTTCATTATAACCCAACAATTATACTAATAAATCACTCACACACTCTCATTCCTGCTAATATTGAAAATATGATTAATTAAAGCAACTGAATGTTTTCTACAGAAATTGTCCGTTGAATGAAGGGGTGTGATATGATGACCATGACTCTTGCGTGAATGTTCTAGCATGATTGTTCAAAGAGTGCATGTATTTGAATAAAGACCCGCCTATCAGATTTGTAGAATGCAAAAGCTCTGCAAGATTCCATCGGCTAATTTGTCGAAACTAGTATAAGCTATTACGTCAAATAATGATGAAATTGAGCGGAGGGAGAACAATGGGTCATCAGTTACACAATCCATTGCGGGTTTGGGAACCAATCGGCTGATCTCAGCCTTCACAAGACACGTGTAATGGCTCAAGTAGTACAAGGACGCGAAAACCAATGAAACCCGAAAGCACTAAAGTTTTGGTGGCCTGAGCTGATGACGGTGCTACAAAAGCAATTGCCACGAAAGGTGGATGGTGCGTGCAAGATGTGTCCATATGTGTGGCGGGATACTGTGTGTTCCGAAATGACGTTTCTTTCTTGGCAAGCTTAGAGGGGGAGGAAAAAAAAAGGAGAAGAGCGATTATCCGTGTGTGGATAATAATGTTTCATCATCAAAGCTATCTGCAGCACCTTACTTTAGAGTTTCCGCTGCATTAAAAAGTGCTCCCTTTACACCCCTTGTCTCCTTTTAATGAAGAAAGCGAATGATCTGGGCGGCGCATCACCCTTGTCCATTTAACGTACAGGATATTTATTCAGGCACAACACATCCAAACGTAATGCACCTTGCCTTTTGCTCGAAAGAGCCCTAATTATGGGTCAATGTGATGTCCGCTTATTTCCTTGTGACACATACACACGGTGATGTACCAGATATTCAGTAACAATAGAAGTATGCTTTATTGTTTCGGCTCACTTCATTCTTGGAAATGATACATCTAATTTCATTCATCAGTGCATGTTGAGACCCATATGGTATGTTTGGCTCCAGTTTCCAATTTGGGTAATGTGCAAATTAGTTCAGCGCATGCATATTATGCAAGCATGGATCGTTCCGGCAAAACAAGCCTGTCAAAGGATCACGGTTGCTTGTATCATATCCAAGTTTATGTGCATGCAGCATCTATAGGACTACCTTAAATAAGCTATTTAGTGCGATAAATGAATCGCGGGAAAATGGTAATATCCAATCATGACGCCTTTCCTTTGTTGCTGCTGCATTTTTTATTCTTCCAAAGTTTTCCCTCTACACAAAAGGAGATGCAGGATATACATAGATGTGATCTTCTTTTCATCTCATGCATTATAATAGATGAATGTACATCATACGATCATCATAAGCTCTTGTAGAGTGCATTGCAAGAGAAAAGCGCAAGATGGCATCACAAGTTTTGTTGGGTGTGTGATTTTGTAGAAAAGAAAAGGGTACCCACCGGTAGTGGATTTTGAAACTCAAGAAACTTTGCATAGAAAGATGGAAAGCTAATGCTCAAACATACTAGGAATTGACTGCAGCCGATTATCGGAACAGCACCATTTCTCACTCTCTCGAAGATTCCTTGCAAACGCTTGGATAATGCTTTGTAATCTGACTTGCAAATCGTTGCTCTTCTAGGCACAGCCATATAAAGGAAGTAATCATCGAAAGGAATAAACCACGTTTTAAGTCTCCATTTTATTGCTTACTATATAAACCTTGCCCAGCAATTGACGTATGGCTCCTCTTTCCTTTTCTCTTTACCTTTTTATCACTATCACTCACGCTTGGTTTTCCTAAGCAGTGTTCCCAGCCCGTTCCTTCAGCTCTCCCTTTATCATATAACCATACGCATATATACTTGTCAGCCGCCTTTTGTATTATTCAGCAGGCTATCGACAATATATTATACGGCTTCCTCAGTTACCGCTCTCAACGAACCAACAAACGAAACATCGCATATATTCAACGACGCATACTGGACCCTGTAGCCAGGCTGACACGCACATCTCCAATCCCTTCACCCCCTTAAAACAGCAGTTCTCCCCTTGCCGACAGTCAATAATAGCGTACACAAAATTACATACACCAACATGATGACCGATTTTAATCCTGCTCCAGTACTTTTACGAGATGCTGCTTCAACTGTTGTAGCAGATGATCCAATGATGTTTGATAAGGTAAACTTGAACAACGTGGCTCAAAAAAAATGGCGGGCCCCAACCGTAGCACAAAAAGGCACGGTCCTCTCTCTTTCTATACACACGCATATCATTTTTTTCTCTCTCCCTCTTTTTTTTTTCCCATCACCTGCTCATTTACCGCCGCCCAACCGCATGATTATTTTTGGAAACTCATTGTCTCTTTATTTCTTTATCCATCATGTTTCTCTCGATTAGCATCCTTGTTACATTTCAGATGAAGATTGCAGCGACACGATGGAAGTGCCACAAAACTTGAATCCCGAGCAAGTACGTTACGAGTTTCCTCCAAAGTCACGACTCCAGGAACTGGCACAATATTACGACAATGATGATTGTTCCTTTTTTGATGAATCATCATTTACAACTACATCAACGTCAACAGCTGCTTACAATACAAGCATCACGGAGCAAGAGGATGAAGATGATGAAGAGACTTGGATGCGTTTGAATGCCGCTCGTCGTTCCGCCGATTATGCAAGTGATCATCTGGATCGGTTTTTTCATTCGGTGTCATCAGCATGGCAACAAGATGATGTGATGATGATGATGGATGAACAACGCGCTTCCATGTCACCATTGCATTTACCACAACAACAACAACATCGACCACGAGAAGAATCGTGTGATTCCACTGATACCGTCAAACAATGCCGAGCTGCGAGAGATCATCTTGGTATTGCTCCATCGGCACTTTTAGGTTGTGTACAAGAAGAAGGTAATTGTATTTTATCCGTATTGTAGTACAGCAGGATTTATTCATGTGATGATGAATTATAGGTTATCGTACACGGGCCAATTCGGATGACCTTGAGCTCCCGGTTTTCCGCAGTGAATCAGCACTACGTCAGCATTCGAATCGTACATCTAGTTTGTTGCATAGCGACAATGAAAGCACAGCAAGTAGCGCAGTGGTTGTCATGCGCCTTCGTAGAAAACCAAAATCACCGCTTCTCGCAGCAAGAATGGTTTCTGATGATGATCATTTGACATGGTCTGATAGCAGTGATGAAGGCTATGTCGATGAAGAAAAACCCATGGATTCTGCATCTTTGTTTTTACCACTTTCAGATCACGAGCAACATCAACTGCAAGACAATGAGATGCTTCGAATCACTGCAGCAATCAAGATTCAAGCCGTGTGGCGTGGGTATTCTTTCCGTCAACATATCAAGCATAACAGTGCTCTTAAACCTACTCAACGGTTGATGATGGATATTGTCAAATTATGTGGTGGTGTACACAAACGACAAATGACACATATGCGTCAACGCCTTGATACTTTGGAAATGCATCTTGAAGAAGAAACAGCCATGCGTATTGCATTTGAAAAAGCCATGGAAGATATGACCATTATGATTGATGAGCAACACAAGGCATTATACGATCGTATTGAGCAAGAAGCTAGTATGCGACAGTATTATGAACGCAAGATGGATGATACATTGGGTCGCATCAAGCCCTTGGAAAGGCAATTAAGACAAGAAGCGCGTGATCGTACTGAACTTGAATCCATGATGACTTGTGTTCTCGAACAAATGCAAGATATGAAACGTGAAGCAAAGGCTGAATCGGATGCACGTATGCGCTTGCAAGCTGAGTTGGATGCAGCTCGTGATGAAATTGCTCGTCTTAAGCGACCCATGGTTGATAGACCACGTTCATCCATGATGATTTCATCTCAACAAGGACTGTTACGCGCGGGAGATACGAGAAGCGTGTCAGCCATGGCAAACAAGGCGTCTATGACTACAACTACTACAACATTGCGTCGACCTACCACTGCGTCGACTTTGAGCAAGAAAACTACTACTACTACAACAACTTTAGGAACGCCACAACGAGGGAGCAGCCGAATGGAAATGAAAAAGTCGATTATCCCATCGACTCCATCACTCCTATCTCGAAAGAGATAAAACAACACCCATCCTCCATATACACAATCTACTCTTCTCCTACATTCTTCCCTTACTTTCGATCACCTATCCAACCAATTCCCCTTTTTTTATATTTCATATATACCTTCTTCTCACGACCTACTCCCCCTTTTTCCCTTTTCAAATTTTATTTTTCGTTTGAAAAGTGCCTATGTTACTATTAGTGCCTTCTTATCTCTATGGACCTTCTATCGAAACTACCATATTCTTTTTCATTATTAGTAATTAAAGGATTACTATGTTTTTTCTCCTAACATCACATTGTGGTATACATGTTGAACTAGTCATATAAGGCATTAGAGTAATGAAACTCAACAATAAAGCATGCAGCATAAGGGTCCTATTGTTTCTCCAATCAATGTTGTCTTAAAAGCCAGGGTGGAAGCACTTTGACATTCTTAAACTATGACATTCAAACATCCAAGTGGCGCTGTTGTAATGCATTGTTGACAAGTGGTGCCTACAAGATCGGGGATTGCCTTGCCGACACTGACCACACTCTTATTTTTCTTCAACCCATTCAGACCTATAGAAACACACACACAGCTATGCTACGAATACCCCATGCGATCGTCACCCGTTCATTGCAACGAAAACATTATTCAATCATGTCACGTGCTAAGCAACGTGCTGGTTTATCCAGCAAGAGTGATAAAAACACTGATCACAACCCATCCAGTGGCATTCCTCGCAACTTGATCAAACCAAAGTCCAATACGCAAATACCACTTTCTAGACGCACCACTGTTAAACGAGAAGCAAAACACGAAGAAAAAACGATTGAATGGACAACAAGGGGATTAGCCAGAAAGTCGGTGGTATTCAATGAAGTCATGGCATCGGGATCCCATAAGAAGAGTATACCTTTGGGTGCACCTAGTTTGAGCAAGGTTGCCACAACAACACGTACGAGTGCTATGCGACCCTCATTTCCAATCAATCCTCGACAACCGGCTGGTAAATGTGTACAAAGAACATTTCATATATGATACTCATGACTCCTTTAGGTCTGGCGGAACGACTTGTCAAAGTGCATACCGATATTCAACAGCCACCCAATCCACACTTGTTGCGTGTAGCCGTGATGGGTGCTGCCAATGCTGGCAAGTCAACGCTTGTGAATGGGATTGTGGGTGAGGATGTAAGTTATTCTTTTTGTGTATAAATGTCAAAGTGGATGGGAGTATATTAAACAAACACACATCATTTTAGATATCCGTGGTTTCACACAAGGCACATACCACCCGTGAGCGTATCTTGGGCGTGTTGACAGATGGTGATCATCAATTGGTATGAAAAAGGAACTCATGATGGAAAAAAATGTTTTATTCATATGGATGTTAGGTATTTCTGGATACACCGGGTGTGGTCCCTGACAATCGACATGCAAGAATGAACCGCACATTGGTGACTTCATCCTGGCGATCATTGGATGAAGCAGATCATGGTAAATGGATAGGAGTCTTATGTGGGTATTCAATGACTCATATGGAGCACTAGTTATTTTATTAGTGGATGGATCATGGGCATTGTCAACAGAAAAGCAAAAGGCGGATGAATTAATTCTGGCGCGATTACGGGAACTCACACTACCAACAACATTGGTAATAAATAAGGTAATGGTGTATATACATGTATGACATGTTATCAACACTGACACAATCAATAGATGGATAAATTGGATGAGATTGCGAATCAAGAACGTCTTGAAGCCATTGTTGCCAGATATAA
This sequence comes from Lichtheimia hyalospora FSU 10163, assembly GCA_025094155.1. Taxonomy (NCBI): domain Eukaryota; kingdom Fungi; phylum Mucoromycota; class Mucoromycetes; order Mucorales; family Lichtheimiaceae; genus Lichtheimia; species Lichtheimia hyalospora. The sequence continues at coordinate 78,520 of PTRB01000049.1, forward strand.
GGAAGCATGTCCCTGCATTGACAATATCATTTATACCTCTGCATTGCATGGCGATGGATTGGAATCTGTCAAGGTATGGATACCAGAGGATGTTTTAATGAATCAGCATTCATTGTGTGTATATCGATAATAGAATGATCTCTTTGTCCGAGCGAAACCCAAGCCATGGCTCTATCCTAAAGAGTTCAAGAATGACATGCCAGATCTAAAACGAGCAGAAGAGCTTATTCGAGTGGAATTCTTTAAACGGTTGCACCAGTATATACCTTACATGTTGAAACAGGTATACCTAGCATGCATGCATCATTTTACAACATGTCACTTAGAATTGATGTATAGGAAAATATGGGATGGACTGAATTGCCCGATGGAAGTTTACGTATTGATCAGCATGTTTATGTGGAACGAGAAAGTCAACTCAAGATTGTCGTGGGTGCCAATGGAGCAGTGATTGATCGTGTGATTGCTGATGCACGTGTTCAAATTGCTAAAGCACTCAAACGCCCTGTACATTTATACATTCAAGTCAAGACCAAGAAAAAGTAAAAATCCATCGTTGTTATTATTATATTATGTAGACTTTTGAGATAGTACTATATCAATTTCACGCATGCCTTGGATAAAGGCAGCCTTGTCGAGCATACCGCACCCTTTGGGATCACATTGCTGCCAAATCCGAGCTAATATATCATCTGACACTTTGCTTCGTTTCCAAATCACTTTGGCTGTTTCTCCATCCACAATGCCTTGATCATGAATGGCATTGAATAATTCTTCGTATCGATATGTGCTTTGGACAGGTCGTGAAGGAGGAGGTGGTGGTGGGGTCTTTTTTTCCATGGATGATGGTGGTGGTGGTGGTGGTTGACGTTGTGCTACAGGAATAGCATTGTTCCGTGCAGGCAATAGTGGTGGTGATGGTGTATTGTTTGTGATGGTAGAAGGTGGTTTCCATCCATTCGATTTGGAACGTGCACGATTGTTGACAGTATTATCTGATTGTTCAAATTGCTCACGTCTTGCAGCAACAGGCCGTACAGGAAGTGTTGGTGTTGGTGCTGCTATGGCTTGTGTTGTTGTAGGTGGAGGTGGTGGTTTACGGATCACTTCTGGTTTACTTTGAACGGGCACCTCTGGTTTAATAGGATGCTGTTTGGGTGAAAAAGATGGTTTGGGTTGAAGAGGTGGTGGATTGGATACACTACGACCTTTTGCACGTGGTGAAGTTGGTGAAGATGATTCTTGAGATAGCTGTGGGGGTTTTGGATGAGGTGCTGGTGGTGTTTGTTTCTTTTCTATAATAGCTGCATTCATCGTGGGTGAAGGTGTATTGGCTTTTGATGTAGATGGTGTTGTAGACGTGGATCTAGAAGAACGTGGTCGTCGACTTGCTGTAGATGATGGTCGTGATGGCAACTTTGGTGCAGGATTAGTAGCTGTTGGTAAATCTGCCAACTTGGACGACTCCTGTTTTCGACTTGTTGGTGAAGCCATCAATGTTGGTTTGTGAGTCGATGCTGGTGATGATGAAGATGAAAAGAATGGTTTTGTATCAGACATGATGGGTTTAGAAGTAGAAGCCATCTTGGAAGGCGTAGGTAACACTGGTTTCATAGTAGTACTGAATGGTGTTGATTTAGTTGTAATCATGGATGATGGTTGTCGTTGTCGAAGGATTGAAGGAGTAACAACCTGGTATCCATCATCATCTTCCACTACATCATTATCAAATATCACTTTTTCCATTCGTTGTTCTCTGTTATTCATCTTTCCAGGTCGATTCATCATTGTATTGCTAGCAGTTGACTTTGTAGCGTATGGCTTGGGACGAATAATGGGCATTGCGTTACTATTATTTCGTGGTCGTGTTGAAGTTGTAGTAGAAGAAGAAGAGGAAACATCATTCTGTTGTGCTGCTGATGTTGAAAAGGAACGAACACGTGATGCAACTGAAGAAGATGGTGATGATATACTGGTTTTACGCAATTGAGCAGGTTTTGGTGCAGTAGCAGGCTTATCCTCTGTCAAAGCTAATGGTACAACAGCAGCAGTATTTACTGGTTTGGTCGTTGGCTTGAGTGTTGTTGGTTTTTGTTGTTGCATCATTGTCTTTTCAAATGCATCAGCTGCCTTGAGTATCTTTTCTGTATTGTTGAATGATGATGATGGTGGTGGTGTGTTATTAGTTGTTGTCATGGGTGGATAAAGAGGACGCGTTGACGAAGATGACAAGGGTGGTGCTGGGGTTGATTGGTGATGGTCTATGGTATCATCATCTCTAGTAGATATAACCGACCACGTAGATGATAACGTCGAGTTGGGTGGTGAAACACTCGCACTAAACTGGTTGTCTACCGTAGTGTTGTTGTTGCTACCTCCTAATGTTGATCGTGGAATTGCCTTGGACGTTGCAGGCTCGCTAATGAACTTGACATAGTTGTATGGGAATAGACCCCGAGTACTCGTGGATTCTAATCGTCCTTCGTACCAACCATCCTCATTGGACTTTTTCACTTCAGTCAAAATATCGCCTTCTTTGAATGAGAGTTCCTCATCGTCATCTGCTGTACAGTTGTAGATGGCAATTGCCTTCATGTTGACCATTGGCTCGGAACAAAGAGCTGCTGTGTGTGAACGGAGAATACCAATGAATGAGAGGGAGGGAGGGAGGGAAAAAAGCTTAATTGGGTACACAAGGCACACACATTCAACAATCACAACGAATAATCCATACAACACATCATGATATAACTGGCACTCTACTAAAGCTGTACTGGATATAGTTTTATGGAGCAGGGATGGGTACTAGTTATCATCATAAGGGACAACAGAGTGGGAGAATGATAATCGATGCAAGCCAATTACAAAGAGATATACTCATTATGAACGGCGTTGGATAAAGAAAAAGGTTATTGCATGTTACTTGAGACACGCCAACATGGCACTGAACCCCTGGATCACCCAAACTAATTATCACAAGATGTATATGCTCCACGAAATGCTCAGACCAATATTCAACGAATGGGGGTTCAATGTCGTCATACCAAAAGTGATTAACACCATTAGGTATTGTTCCACTACATACACAACATCAAGTGAATGATAATGAATTATGCAGAGCATCCCATTCGTTTATAATGAAGCACAATGCAATCATCCCTTTCATGTTTTGTTTTTCACTTGACCAAGAATGGCGAAAGTAGAGACATCTTGATAATAAATATGATTGATTGTTGTGTAGAGCATATTTGTTACACATGGTAACCAGGAACGGGATCAGTTACACATTGGTTGTTGTGGTTTGATAATGAGTGAAGAAAGACAACAATCATTTACATCATTGTCGTTCATCTCATCGAGTGGTGGGGAGCTTGTCAGAGAAAGGAGCGATAGGGTTGGGGGGAGGGAGAGCTGTTGAATAATGAGAAAAACTACAAGAGTGTTTAGTGCTGTTTTTTCATTTCCCTGCTGCAGAAGCTTTATTAGCGCCAAAAAGAAAAAACAGGATGAACGGAAATGATACCGATGAGTGCACGCCATTGTATCAAGCATTCCCGAGGATCTATTGAAACAAGTCCCGGAGATGCCAATGCTGCATGGACACGCAGCCAACTAACCGTAAAACGACTAAATCAAATGGATAAATCGAGACAGTAAAAAAAACTTTTTTCCCTTGTTATACATATTGTCTCCTTTTTCTAAGACGCATAGATTTATTGCTTTGGGGGATATCAGGGAGTGAGCACGCTCTAAGCTCTTTCTCTCTTTCATAAGCTACTATTCTCGGTAAGGATACCGGTGATAAAACATATAACGATAACAAACACACACATGCGCCACGATCTCCAAACCAAGGAAGCCTGCTGGTCATTTTGGGGGTTGGGGGGTGACATGGGGTGGGTGGGTGACAGAATAAAAACGATTGATATAAAAGCAAGTGACCCGTAGTGATGAAATCCACCTTCACACGCTACCATCTCTACTCCTTTTTCTCTTTCTCACTATCAACCATCTACTACCATGTTGACTATACGATCCATACTTGTATTATCTGCAACCTATCTCGCTGGTTCATGTGTACTTGCACTACCCGTATTTGATGCTGAATTAGCAGCGAGTCCCTTTGTACATGATTCAAGACTCAACTATTATCAGAAACGATCATTTGAAGGACCTAGCAATCCACTCGAAATGAACAAGCTCTTGGGTATGGCGGATGTCAATGATTATCCAATGTGAACAAGCACATATCTATGTATATACTACATCCTAGCCATTCATTGCTTTCCCTTTGTCGATACATTCATTCTACATCATCTCACTTTTGTACAAATCTCAATTCCTTTGACACTGCGCATGCGCATGATATCCTTTCCCTTTCCTTTCACTCCCCCTCTTGTGTACAGATTTTCATCCATGCATCGATTGCACTCATGGGAGTAAAGTATTCTCATGTGAAATAAATAAATAAAAAAAACAAAGAAAACTTGGGAGAAATAACATGGGGAATGATGGAGTGAAATGAGAGATCTATGTGTCACACACACAATACGGCGTTTCTTTCTTTATTCCATCATCATGGATTTGGCTATCAATGTAGACAAACTAAACTTTGACTATGGTGGACCTGCCATTCTACAAGATATGAACCTTCAACTTGAACGAGGATCCCGTTGCTTGTTGGTGGGTGCCAATGGTGCTGGTAAAACAACCTTGTTACGTATCTTGGCAGGCAAACGCAAAGTCCCAGGCAATGTCCATGTCTTTGGCAAGAATGCTTTCCTTGATGCACCCGCAGTAAGTACATTGTTCACCCATGTCGACATGGCATTAACCGTGAGTTGATTAGGGAGTGACCTATTTGGGGACTGAATGGGCCAATAACCCCATTGTCAAGAGTGATCTTACAGTGGAATATCTTCTCATGAGCATGGGTAGTCAACGTTGGCCCGAGCGGACAGCCAAGTTATTACAAGTACTTGATGTGGATATCCATTGGCGTATGCACCAGCGATCGGATGGCCAACGTCGACGCGTTCAATTGGTGATGGGTCTTTTACAACCTTGGGATTTATTATTGCTTGATGAAGTTACTGTCGATTTGGATGTTCTTGTTCGTGCCGAGTTCTTGAATTATTTACGTGAAGAAACGGAACAACGTGGTGCAACCATTGTAAGTTGATTACAGAGGGGGTGGGACACGTGTTTTTGCATAAATGAAACATTTGACTCATGCATGATCATTGATAGCTTTATGCAACTCATATCTTTGATGGTAAGCAACGAGATCCTGATTCAAAGATCATATCCACTCATGATGCTATATAGGTTTGGCACAATGGCCTACTCAAGTGGCACATGTAGCGGATGGCACTCTGATGAGCATGAATGATATGGACAACTGCAAAGAATTGGAGGATATCAAGCAATACCATCGAGACAATAACATTTTGGATTCACCGCTGATGGCACTTTGTTACAAATGGTTACGTGAAGATCATGAACGACAAAAGGTCAAGCCTGTTGATCCATCCACTGGCCAACCACATACAAAATGGGACGATCTCAGTGAAGACATGAAGCACCATGGTGACAAATATTACAACTACTGGAAGTAGTCATCATGATCCCATTACTGTTATTATTCTCATTGTTTCAACCACCCACACACCCACACACACATAGTACACCTATCATTATCATCATCATGTGTATATATAGACTTTTCAACAAGTCCGTAAGGATATAATAAGAATGCTGCTTTGCGTTTGTGTGTATGTTCATGTGAATTTGTGAATGATTGCGAACGAATTGGGTAAAGCGGGCGTGTATATAAAACGAATGTGGATATGTGGACAAGATGCATTTGATGAATAAAGTAAAAGACACTCTCCCACCACTCCTTTGATACTCTCTATCGAAATTAAAATGTGGTGCCTTCAGCAGGTTGGGGTAACTTTCTACCAACAGTGGCCATTTCCCTAGCAACACAAGGTCATTATTCATTGCATAATGAATGAAAGAGAACTCATTGTACCTTCTAAGTTCGACCAAGAGAGTTTCGAGAGTATAATTGCGTCTCCAATGAGCAAGACAAGGTAAACGGGAAGATTCCACCTAATCAATCTCATTAATATGATACCGACAATGAATTGAATAGCGTTTACCTTTCCAGTTTGAGTGTTGACACTTGGCAAATTGATGCGAGAAACAAAGTGGACTTCAGGAGGAAGATCAGGATACTTGTCACCACACATGATTTTAAGACTGTAGATGCGATTCTCGTGAACGGACTAGATGCATGAATAAAGAAAAAACATGTTAATCTATCGTGTTGGAAACTGAGTGGGAGTGTGCGGTTGCCAAGGGGATGATGGAGTCACTCAAGGTACACACACACACATATATATATATATATGTATAATGGGACTTACGTGAGGAGGACCCAAGATAGTAGCATGCCAGTTGTGCATAAGCAAGTCGTCATCGGCCAAACCGTAGCTGCAAGTACCGTCTCCAATACCCTTTTCGCCCTTTTCGAGCTCTTCAAGTAGGCGGAAATTGCGAGGGACTACATGGTGTCAACACACATACCCACATTAGCAACTGGGTTGTCAACATGAAGAGATTGTGCAGTGAAACAACCCCATCAAGCGTGTCATGCAACTGAATAGGCATGACATGTGCAAGAAAAGGGTGTTCATGACACCGTTGTCAAGGTCACCTACCTTCAGCCATGATCGAGTTGAGTTGGTTGGTCGTTACAGTTGCTGGATACAGCCGAGTTGCTCATTCTTGCCCAAAGCCAACTCGCCTCCTCCTCGTGACTGGCTAATGTCATTACGATACCAGATCGGTGATGCATCATCATATGAACTTCAAGATGAAATAATATCTAACAACATTAACCTTGAATTGGATTCATATTGACTACAATCACCTCATCCCCATCATCAAATACATTTGCTACAATCTTTATTGGTTCAGAGCATCGAACCAGTAATGATACAATTGATGTTAGATTATCCCCTGGTATGCATCATCTATTCTATATACACAATTCAATACACACACACGTGATTCCCAAGTTTATAAAGCAAAAGAATGAAAAAGATATGTACTATACAAAAAAAATGTGTGAATGTAATGTATACAAAACTATATATATATCGACTATTCAAATGCGTTCAGCATATCTTGATCGCTTGGATCCACCTTATTTGCATGAGGAGATAGAGAGATCCATGAGTCTTGATGAAGCATATTCGCCGCTGAAGATGAGGATGAGGAGGGTGTAGGTTGACGTGCGTTAGGATGCTTTGTCTTGGTATGATGATGATGATGATGTACTTGTCGCCTATTATGACGGGATGGTGGTGGAGGGGGTGGCCATGAAGCAGTGGGTGTGGGTGTAGGTGCAGCAGGTGCTGGAGCAAAACGAGCCGATTCAATCAAATACCACATAGAGTTACTGTCGTCATTCGCAAGCGTGCTTGATTGTTGTTGTTGTTGTTGATCTGTGTTGGTAGCTGTAATGGTGGGAGATGTTGAAGTAGTTGACGAAAGCAAAGGATCCATCATAGCTGCTGCTGCTGCACCGGTATGCAATGTTTCCATCATGGATCCATGAAATGGTTCCGTTTCCTTTTGCTGTCCTGCCCAACTTTTACGCACCGTTTGAACTCGTTTCTTGGGATTGGGTTTTGGAAGCAGTGGTGTACTATTGGTGGTCACTGTAGTAGCGCCTGGTAGAGTCATAGAAAACATGGCAGGACTACTGTTACTGCTACTCATTCCATTCATGACTGTGGATGATGAAGGCGCCATACTACCAGCTGCTGCTGCTGCTGCTGCTGCTGCAGTTAACACAGGCTCAGGTGTTGGAGGTGGCTCGCTCATTTCCATCAATTGCAAATACGCATCGGGGTACATATTGAATGTCACTTGATCAGGATATTCAGTCATGTTGGTGCCATTATTACTGCTGCCATAAGAGAATCGTCTTGATGTAGTAGGTGATATGGTTGCTGCAGCAGCAGCTGCTGCTGCTGTATTCCCTCGAAAATAAGCCATTGGCATCATCGAATCATAAGATGATGTGCTGTTACCACGTATCCGCTTTGTTTGATACTGTTGTTGTATATGCTGTTGTTGCTGTTGCAGAGGATAGTGTCGTTTTTGTCCAGAGAAATTGTGATGGTGATGATGGTGCAAAGTAGTTGGCATAGCTTGCTGTTGCATGGTTACTTGCTTATTCGCGTTACCAAAGTACATGGATGAAACTGGCAAAGGAGGTGCAGGTGGTGCAGCAGCATAAACACTAAACATATCCATGGATGAAGACAATGTACTTGTAACGCCGGTGGTATTGTGTAGATCTCGTTTATGTGACAATTTTTCAAGCTGCTCACGGTCAATATCGTTGCGTCGTGACATGACATGCACCATTCCACGTGATGTCATTGAATCACCATAGAATGCCGGATCCTCAATTAATGCTGAATGATCGATATCAGTTGTCGTTACTGGCCATAATTGTTCGTTGGGTCGTTGTGGTGCTCTCATCATCATTCTCTGTTGTTGCTGGATCGAAGTAGTACCAAGAACAGGTGTCGTAACCTCCATTGAACATCCACTATCGGCAACATGCTGATGTCCAATTTCTGATTTGGTGATGGTAGCTGGGTTGTTCGTAGCTTGGATTTCACCTAGTGGACGAGTGATCATACTGGTAACATCAATCTGTGAACAAATAGGGCTCAACAGTCGTTGTAGCTTGAGCAGAGGCATCATTGTCGTCATTTTTGATCCAATCCTTTCTTCCTTTACTGCTGATGTGCCTAACTCCATATCCTGATCTTGACTTTTAGCAATCTTTGTGCCACTTGCATTTTGGTTATTGTCAGATAAAGATGGTAATCGTAATTGCAAGCATAATATGCTCATGGATGCTGCAAGGAATATTGGGTATAACACTGCATGTGCAATTGCCTCTCGAGATGTTGTTCGCGCATTGTCATCTGGCGATGTTGTTGGATATTCAACCTTGAGATTATTCACAATATGAACAATTTCTTCTGCTGCTGCATCGCATAAATCCAGCATGTAATTGTTGCTTTCGTTGGGTGGTGAATTGCAATCGAGATCTGTCATCGTCTTGTGTGGATGTATGAAGAATTGCAATGATTGTGGTATCTGACAGAAATACAGTTGAATGGTGAGAGTGTGATGGTATAAAGCAAGGATCGATGTTGGACTGGTGGCGGGTGATAACTGTTGCTCATCCAGAGTTGTTGCATTGTCTGATATTACTGGTGGCGGTGGTTGTAACCAACGTGCAAGTTCATTGATCCGTTGCTATGGTGATGATGAAAAATGTTCGCATTTAGCTGTACCATTCTTCTTATAATGTATCACCCATCATATATACCTTGATACCCTGAAGTGTCATATTTGTACTGGATACTCGTTTTAAAAAGTCGGTATAAGCTTGAGTTGCTTGGATCGCCCATGATTGGCTTCCTGGACTGCAATCAACCTTGTCTTCATCTGGCATGTTGCTATTCTCCATTCCAGTTACGCTTTCAATGTTCCAATCGTCTCGATGTAAATAAAATGATAACCAAGCTTGCCATGCATTGAGCACGCTCAGTAAACTCTTAGCTCGCTTGTATTCTACAACGTCCATTTCTGCACCATTTGTCATGCTGGTGTTATTCGATGATATCAATGAACACCGTGCTGCATATCCAATTCCGAGTCGCAATGTCATATATGCTGTTTCTTCGTCAATGGCCGTACAGGCATAGTGGGTAAGTAACACTGATACACGTGTCAATTGCAATAACCATTCTTGATCCATTTCTCTTGGTGGTGACATGAAAGTATCTCGCAGAAAACGTCGCTGTGATTCCTGAAAGCATAAACTGGCGCACTCCTCTAAACGTTGAGCAATATCTTGATACGAAGTGGCTAGTGATTGAAAGGCGGCATAAAACACTAGACCCAGGATAGCACATAAGATCATGGTATTGGGAGTATCATCGTCTTGGATAGCTTGTACCTGCATCAGGAACCCAGATGTAAGACTATGATTCAATGCACTGATATCAAACAAGGGCCCATAGAGGAGATTGTGTTTCGAAAAGAGTTCTAATGCTTCATGCGTCACTGCATCGCTAGTCTCAAATGTATTCAATCGCATCCATTCACGGAAATGTTGAATAAATAAAGTCCATATATGAAATGGTTGAGATGTCAAGTTGAAAAAGTCGAGCATAAGAGGTGGTAGTGATGTAGCAAAGAAGTAACTGCGAGTAGTAGCATTGGTGCGTCGTCGTTGTCGCATTGGTTCATACATTGCATTGGTAAATGATATCCGTTTCAAATACTTTCTCATATACTGATCGTCCGTATGTTGTTTTTTTGATGTAGATGATGATGACGGTATAGGTGATATTGGATGATACGATTTTCTCGAATCGTTGTTATGGATACGGTGCTTAGATACATCTCCACCACTAGAATCGCTATTTGAAACATCCTCTTCGTGTTTAACTCTTCGTGTAGTCGACGCACGCCGATTCGGTTGTTCGTCGTATACACATGTGTTGTCATGTTGATCGCATCGTGCACATGGCGTTTCTAACAAGAAACACTCATTAGCCAATACAACAATAAAGAATACGAAAAGACATACTGCCGTCGCAACGCATTTTCTTTTGTCGGCATAGTTGACAAGCTCGAGACACCTTTTGTCGTTTGAACGGGAATTCCTCCACTGAAAATGAATGCCATTTGTACTTTGAAGATGCCATGTGCAAGTTTGAATAAGATAAAGAACCAAAAGGAAACGTGACAAAGATGGGCTTGAGAAGAACGGTTTTGTTTGCATCCAAAGATGGGGGGCACACACACACACGCACACATACACACATACACACACGAATTCTCTTTGAGAATATACACACGCATCGTTATCATTCTTATGGTGCATATATGAGTATCATGATCTTATACAATCTGATATATTTGATAATACAATGCGTTATTGGCAACACGTCAAGTTTGACAGATATTGTTCCAAGATTCCATTATGATAAATACTCTCATATTATTCCCTTCTTCCGCCTTCCGATTCCGAGTTTATGTGTTACATGAATTCTCTTCTCATATCGTGAGTGTGTTTTGCTTTACCCAAAAGCATCGCAGATGTTCACCCGCCAAAATATAACTGTTTACATGGTTCATCTTGGCGTTTTGGGCTGCGCATAGTGTGACACCGATCGTTGCCAGATGCGACATGTCAGGGGTTACATTGACAGTAACAAAGTTGAAACCATTCTACATTCCATACACACTCACACACAACCAGAACTATGACATATTATTACCATCCTTTTTATTCTCAAATGATAATCCACCTGATCATCCTTGGTTTTATCGGCAGAAAGCGAAATGATGAATCTCATAAAAAGTTATATGGGTTGCACAATATAGTAGAATAAAGCGGCCATGCTGCTGATGAATGATAATCATGATACACCATCGATTTCCCTTTTCATGTCGCAGTATGGCTACGGCATCCAATGATATAAATTGTAACAGCCGACAATGAAATGTCATGATTGCCTTTGTGCACATGATTCGGGTCGGAAACCGGGACCAACGACATCATTCATGAAGTATACTCACGATAGCACGTTTGTAAAAGAAGGGCAATGTGCTACGAAGTCACTTTAGACTCAACGTTACGGCAACTCGGGTCTCGTTTAGCTCCTTGCAGATAATGAGCATCATGTGATGGGCCCTTTATCCACCAACACAATCAACAATCTCCTTGTTCACCTTCATCCCTTTAGTAATTCCTCCCAATGTGAGAGTACCACTGGGTATTACACACCCCTACATCCTTGACCCGACTACTTGTTGATGAGAATGAGTGACATGCCCTTAATGCACCCTAGTGACTACTCCGTTCTTATCATCTATTATGTGTTAACCCTATTTGCCATTTTCATGCGTGATGTTTTCCTCCATCAGTTGCACAAGTATGTGAATGATAGATGGGAAGGGTGCAGGCTTGCATATGGGAGATGGATGATCTCACTGCGTTGTTGGTCGATCGTGTGATGAATACAATGCACCAGGACCACGGATATTTCCTTGACGTTTCAAGAATCTCGTTACATGTAGCATCTTGATCTAGAAAGAATGACACATTTCTATGCGAAAAAGATATTAGCGGAAAATGCCTAATACTAGTTCTCCACATTCATTCGCATACATTACTCGTCTCCTATTTGACCAGCAATGCTCTTGTTACGTGCGTGTGTTTATTATACATATGTTTTTCTTTGTGTGTGTGTGCCCAGGAGAAGGGTGATAGAAAGGAGTTGGCATTTGCATTAAATGTACATAGTACATCATTGTCATTAAGTCAATGGAATGCTCATATTCATTTGGATATTAATCAAATGCAATCGAACAAAGTGTATGTTGCTTTTGGTGCCACTGGCATTAACTGACAACAAAATAAAGTTATCTGCATTTCAGTGTCAGCATTCATTCATGAAGAAATATCTCAATTGTAGATCCAATATGCAGATCATGGATATCGGGTGCATTAGGGAGTATCAACAACCGAGGTGCAGGGTGGGGTGATGATATGGGTGTGAATGGTGTGTATACAAGGCAACAAGGGATATTGAAATGGAGAGAATCAACACGGAACAAAGGCACTTTTATACAATGATGAAAGGTACCTGTATTGAGGAGAAACTCGACACTTTCTGGAAGGGGAATCCATTATATCTTGTTGAAAGCTATATCAAGTATACGCAAAAAGGTGTGTCGGCATAAATATCCTATCATGCTCGAGCCACATGAGCAAAAAAGGAAAACGCAGAGCAGCAGTAATCATAGAATGAAATGTATGCACGCACAATCAAGCATGAAGTTGTTATATTGTTACGTGGTCTTGTCGCGCATTAACAATAACAACTAAGCACGATGGACCCTGGAAAAGGAGATATCCCTTTCTTACCAACCATCCTTTCTTTTATATCTTTGGTACTCGATAGTCTTTTGATCCGCTTCTTCTCCCTTTGATACACATCTCTCTTGTGCACAATCATTATGAGCATGGTTGATGATAGGGATGATGACAGTATCCTGCTACCATCTGAAATGCCACCACCAACAATGGAGCAACGATCTACCACCACTTTTCGTAGTCCAAAGGAAGCACTAACAGACCTTGTACAAAAGGTGGATACTAACGACTTGCGACATGCTATGAAAAGCGAGATCAAGCGTCTCATGAACGATCATGATCGGCTAGTGTGTATGTTACAGCAGCGTTCCGAATTGCTTGAAAACGAGAATGGTCAACTAAAGATGGCATCACTCGAAAGCCAAAGACGATATGAAAAGGCTGTGCGTGAAATGCAGTTTTTCCGAAAAAAGTGCGAAATGCAGAAGCGACCTCGTAGTTTGTCGATTGAATCAGGTTCATCCTCAGAAGCAGCTGTTGCTGCTGCTGCTGCTAATAACAAGAACAAATATCCATTGACACCTACCAGTCCACAAAACTCCACTTCAATACTTGATAAGAATTCACGCTCTTCATCTCAATCAACTAGCAATTCGGCTGAACACCAGAGAATGTTAGCTGAACAGGAGCAGTATCCACCACCACCTCCACCACCTCCACAAACTCCACCACCTGCTATTCCCCATCAACTTAATTCAAGTACAACCACTACAACACTCGCTAGTACAACATCATCAGCACACACTGTGAGTAGTAATAATACCAATACTAGCAGCAGTAGTAGTGTCAAGTCAAATACTACTCCTGCTGCAGTACCACCACCATCACGATCTACGATCACAGCAACAACAGCAACAGCAACAACAACAACATCATCTTTGATACAACAACGTCGTGTGGATCCACTCATTTTTGGTGGTTCAGATGCATTATGGGAAACTATTGCGAAAAGTAAAGGGAGTGATGTCACTGTGGAAAAGATCATTGGTAACTTTCTACGACGTGGGGGATCGCCCAATACTGCCAAACAATCACCGACAGCTCATGCTGTCATGTATGGATACGGCATGATCCATGCGCTTATTGTCACCAAAGCCCCTGGATCGCTAGATCTGCTATTAGAGCAAGGAGCAAATCCCAACGTCATGACCCTAAGCCAAATTGAAGATGACAAGGTAAAATAGAACTAAACAGGATGTTATCCACATGCTGATATTTATTTTATCTAGGTGACGCCATGTTACTTGGCTGCTAGTGTGGGCTGGTTACCAGGTTTGCAAAAGTTGGTACAAGCAGGTGGTGATTTAATGGCTGCTCGTGGAGCTGGTGTCAAGAACAAAACTGTATTGCATGTTGCTGCAGAGCATTGTCATGCTGCTGTGGTAGAATATATTGTCAATGAAACTGAAGGTGCTCTCAATCTTGAAGAGGATAGCCATGGTAAGCAATATGCTCCTGTTCTCCAAGGAGAAAATGAGCAATGATGTGATTGTCATGTAAAAGGAGAAGAATACTAATACACACACACAATGGTAGGTGCAACCGTGCTCCATTATGCGTGTGCTTCTGGTCATACTGATTTAGTCTCCTTCTTGGCACGCTCCTGTCAAATCCCAGTCAACCAGCCAGATCATCGTGGTGAATTACCATTGCATTGGGCTGCAAGACATGGTCGTCTCGAAGTTGTCACCTTGTTGATTGAACGATGTGGATGTGATATGAATGTTTATGTTCCTCGTAAAGTTGGCACACCCATGGATTTAGCAAAGAACAATAATCATCGTCGTCTCATGGATTATCTTAAAGGCTTGGGTGCATTGACGGCAAAGAAACTCGAAAAACGTCGTGAAGATGAAGCTGGTGATAATGGCAAACCCGAAGTTCTTGAGAACAGATTGGAGAAAAATGGGTTCTTCTTTAATGATGATGAATAATTCCAACAAAGAAACCAACAACAACAACATAATAATAATAATGATACAACAACAATGAAGCCTACAAACCATTTTCTTGGTTCGCTCTTTTCCCAAATCGGCATGGATATATCGGTCTTAATTGTTTGCTCCCGCTTTACTTCTCCTCCATTGTATCTTGTACAATGGACTCCTCTATATAGTATACATTTTTTTAAAAAAACGTTAGTGCCTGTGTTTTCCTTGGTAATACATAATCTTGTCATCGTTGTTCTCTCACTCACACATACACATACTTGTCTCCTTTCCTCCCAGTCTCCTTATCATGATGATGAATGTAACATCCCTTTTCCATCATTCACACTACGTAGAGAATATCCAAAGAATGATTGCACATCATTTTATTCATGTCATCATTACAACAACCGTGGTATGCTTGTGATAGAGTTTATGGGGGTTTGCTATGATAAACATGATGGTTGTCTGTCAATCGTTGTCAGGAGGAAATTAGAAATGCCCTTTATATCCTCGAGGATCAGTTCCAGATATTGGCTACACATTGTTGATAAGCCAAACTATCAGCAAGATTTCCCTTATTTCACCCTTTCTTTCTTGTACAAATTCATCGTTTTTAGTACTACGCTTTCACTCTCTTTCATTTCTAATACTTTATACAATCGCGTGAAATGCCATTGTTGCATGTGACCGATCGCTTTCGCTCCAAATGGCGCAACAAGGGTGTAGATCTTGACCAGCATCAACGACGACAATCGATGCCAGGACGTGTACAAACGATACGAACTCCTCCACCGCCACCGAGTGCTGATAGTTTGCTTTGTGGAATTGGCGAATACATATTTCTTGAACGACTTGGACAAGGAAAATTTAGCAAAGTGATGCTTGCTCAGCATGTACGAACAGGTGACAAGTATGCCATCAAGGTAATTAGAGTTTGGGGGTGGATGGGGTGTTGAAAGAACAAAGAGAATGGTTTGGTGATGAAGAGCAAGTAGTGCGGAGCTGTTGTTGCTAAGCAAGTTGTTTATGCAGATCATTGACAAGCGGATTCATGATTATCGCATTGTGTCACGTCTTGCAAGGGAGATTAATCTAATGGCATCTTTGGACCATCCACACATTGTACATTTGTATGAAACTTTCGAAACTGCCGATAGCCTGTTTCTAGTCATGGAGTACATAAGGGGAGTCAACCTTGACGAGCACATGCAACAATACCGTCATTTGGATGAAGTTCAAGCACGTACAATATTTCGTCAACTTGTATCCGCTGTCGATTATTGTCATTCCCAGCATATTGTTCACAGAGATCTCAAGGTAACCATAGTAACGTACCTTGATTATATATCTACCCATGCTAAACTTTTCATATCTCAGGCACCCAATGTACTATTGACACCAGAAGGTCAGGTACATCTAGCAGACTTTGGCTTGGGCAATCGGTTCGGCCTACAACGTCTCAAGACCATATGTGGTATGTGTTGTTGCACAATGACCCTGCAACAAGTATTAATTCGGATGAATTTAGGTTCGATGTTGTATTACAGTCCAGAGATCATCACTGGTCAAAAATATGTCGGTCCTGAGATCGATTGTTGGTGCCTTGGTATTCTATTATTCCGTATGGTATCTGGTTATGAGCCATTTGGACATGCACGCAGTAAGTGTCCTTTTTACCCCCTTTCACATTTGAGGAGGTTGGAGGCAAACAGGAGTAAGATCGCTCATCAATAACCTGTATTTAGCTGTTGGTGAACTCAAGCACGATGTAGTCAATGGATATTACCCAATGCCAATGCATCTCAGTGATAGCTTACAATCTACCATTCGTAAATGCCTTGCTTGTGACAAGAAAGATCGTATGAGTATACGCCAAGCACTGTATGATGATCCGTGGCTGAATGATGACGGTCATTTACCATCCCCTTTTGCCACCACCACCACCTCCTACAACAACAACAACAGCAACAACTATCAGCACCCCTCATCCTCCTTGCTTATGGATGAGAAACAAGTCAATGTTCAGAAAACCATTGTGTATCATCCAATCAACACTTCAATTTATTTCACTGGCAGTGCTACTACAACACCCTCTCTTGAAGAGAATGCAAAAACAAAGGAAATGCTGCGATCCGAGCATTATCAGCACTTGTTGAGCACATTGAAAGAAACACAACTACGACCAATGACTCCCAATGATTCCTCATCATTTCGCTTGAACCATTTATTCTACAAACTTTACAAACGTATCACCAAAGCTGATCATCTCACTTATTACACCATGAATACTTCATTGCTACCCTATCGTCAACCTGCAGATACACTCTTGATGCTAGTACGCTTAGCTTGTGAATTGCTGGGGATCACTTATCGTTTCACATCAACTTCTACAACTGAGCTAGTTTGCGTGCTCACTTTGCGTCAGGATAACAACAATAATGATCTCACATGTGATCCACCTCCTTCACCAGCATCCTTACCGCAACCAAGACATAGCCAAAGCAGTGCTACGAGTACAACAAGCTGGACTAGTCGACTCAAACGATTATCACATTCACAACGAATTGGATCAACGTGGATTTATATTGGTGGTGGAAGTAGTGCACTTGCAGCTGGTTATTATCAAACATGTCATTCTCCTCCTCCATCTTCTTCAACAACACCCAGCTTTGTAACTACAACGCCAACATCCTATGAAGATGGAACAGTTGTGTTTTCTATTGAAACATTGTCTTCCTCAGCAGCAAGTACAAATAACAGCATGGTGGAAAGCATTGAAGGAAATTTAGCATCATCAACTTATCAGCAGCAACAGCAGGAAGATGTTGCTGCCTTACGCTTCTCCAAGATCAGCGGATGCAGCAAGGTTTTCAAACTTGCAACTGGATGGATCAACGGTGTACTTTTAAGCCCTTGAAAAAACATGCATTCATCTCATAGCAACATACCCACGCATCATTGTAAACCAACACACGCACACACGCACACACACACATAGCAATTGTTCCCCCACCCACTGCACCACGATTTTCAACTAGTCGCTTCCTTTTTCCCTTGTGTTCATCACCATAATAATACCACCACAGAAAAAATTGAATGCCAACAGATCTATATGCATATTGCATACATCGATATGAGCAATGAGATCCATGTAAAATAATGATGCAAGAAACAAGTATATTATCAGCCATGTTGAACATGACAATGGTATCACCTTATATCTAACTATCACTATTATATCTACTATCGTTTTCCATCTTCCCTTCCATTCCTATTTTTCCACGTTAAACCATCCGATGCCTCTTATCTAATTTGACACGAGAATCCAAATGTTGCACATGTTTTGTGTTGGTAATCGCATTGTCGCGTTTATTGAATACATGCATCATGTTGGCCGTTATACAATCGTTGGATGAGAGTAATCTAAGGGCCCTGAGTAGGAGCAGGGTTCATTCTGCGCTTGCCACCAATAGCAGTGGTAACGTTGACGAAGCGACGGCTGTAAAGAAAAAAAAACGAGAAAGCAAACGCGTGAATCAGTTGACAGTTCTTGATTCTTGCTCGATCATCCATATCTCAATGAATAATTACTTACTTGTATACTTGTCTCTTCTTGGCACGACCAGTCAAGCCCTTCTTCTTTTCTTGCTTGGCAACCTTGGGGGTTTGCGACTTGACCTTACCAGCACGAGCGAGCGAACCGTGGACTTTACCCTGTCACATTAACGCATTTGAGTTGGTACAAGCCGACATGAAGTAGTGAATGGGTTCATTGAAAGGTGGCGTACCATGTTAAATTGAAATTGAGTGAAGGAGGAAACAGCAAAAAATTGCGCCTAAACACTACTTGTAATAGATCAGACAAGCCACACATCGCACGCACAACCCCACCGCCGCCGCCGCCACTATCATCCATGATCACACGTCAAATGAAATAGACAACAAAGTGTATGGTGCATTTGCAAGAAACCTTTCGTAGAATAGGCACTGCTCGATAATCGAACATGATCAAATGTAAGCAAAATATGAGTTACTTTACTATTAGCAACTAACTGTAGACACTTTTTTCAATCATGGTAGTATCAACGAGGTCCACAACCAGTTCATTATCAGCGAATGCTATAGTATCATACACACATAATATATAAATAACTAGAGTATGCCCTTTGTTATAAACAATATGACAAAGTTGTCACTACAATGAGAGCAATTGAAAGCACTGAGCGGATCTATAATCTGACCAGAGCAACTGGAGCCGCTGCACTTTTCGATAGTCTGCATATATATGCAATGGCTCGTCAAGTGGAATGAATGAATACAATGGCTATGGTCTCTATCATTTAATGATTCTCTTCTTCCTTGCTTTTCTAATAAACCATTTGCTCTATGTAATTAGTAGATTCATCCATACACCTCCACCTACTTTAATCACATGTGCTTCATGATATCCCAATGCACGATAAGCATAAATGATCCAATAATAGCTTCGTGATCAAAGAGAACAATATGAGAAAGAGGAAAAAGAATTACATGTGTGCGTATTTTTGATATTCATTTATTGAATTCATGTTATACATGATCGGGAACTGGTACCAATTTCTCCTTCCAAGTCTCGTCAAAACCACTACCACCACGATTCCAATTATCGGCACCACCAGCTTTCTTTTCTTGATCTGATACATACAATGTCAAGTCGGCGACACGGATCCATGCCTTTGCAAGAGGATTGTTATGACCGTACATCATTTGACCAACTGCTAGCGAATGTATTGCTTTGATTTGATGAACTTCATGGGCTGTGATGGCACGATCACAAAGGCTTAGCCATGGATTGTTGCTCTTGGTATCAAATTCAGGTGATTGGAACTTGAGCAATAGATCCAATTGCAAACTAGGACGACCCAGTGCTACAAAGAATGCGAGAGTAGCAGCTGCATGAGCTTTCAGCAACTTGGATGATTCAACATACGACAAGTGTGGGATCAATGTGTGGATAGCATGAATGGATGTGAGTGCATGCACAAGGAAGAAATCAAGTCGAATGCCTTGCTTGCGAATAGCGGATGCCCCATACAGCACCATACTTGCAGTATATAGTTCCTTAAGCTTTTCCCACACATCTTGTTCAGTTTCTATATTGATTACATCATGAGTGAATCATCATTTGCAAATACTGCTTCTTTGTCTTACCAGATACATTCCATCGTGACAGATAAGTGCGGAGCTTATCCTTAGCTTTCTTGCTTTCCAACACAGCAGTGATCTTGTTATCATCCGAGTATTTGACCACGTCATCGAAATCAGCATCACGACGAATTTCCTCTGCGAGATCCAATACAGCATTATTATTGATTGCATCCTTGAGTGCAGCATCCATATCTACTGCCGTCAAACTACTAGCCGAAGGTGCATCTCCGCTTTCGGGTTTGCCGAGATTAAGCCGAGTTGCAAATCCAGTTGTCAACTGCGACACCATATCACGCGCTGTGGATAGCACACGTTGACTATTAGCAGGTTGACCATGAGGAACAAAGTCAGCAAATCGTGGTTCGGTACATGTAGCCATGGCAAGTCCTTCAGCAGCGATAGCAGGGATATTGAATTCAACAGCATAACCAAGATGGATAATAGGATGGTAGGCACCACCCAAAGTACGAGCCAACAGATCATCACTATACATCCAATGACGGATTGTGTTGATCATTCCGTGTTGCTTAATCTCGCGTTGGAACATATCACGATAACTGGTATATGCATCTCGGTTGCCAATTTGTGAACGATAGTTCTCACGGTTCAACTCGCCCACAGAAGCAGGCAAGGACCTTTGATAAGAAGCATGTTCATCATAAATAGCTTGCAGGCGTTCAGGATTGGCACCCATAGCATAGGCTGAAAGGTAATGATGGGCTAAATGACTATCAATCCATCCATAAGTATATTAATCCAGCATCCCGGCTTACACACTCACTTGTGGAACCCTTTGGGATTAAAAAAGATGTTATGTTCCACGTGATTCTTTTCAAGCAAATGTTCTGAAAGTTGCTTTGCTTCAGGCGTGATGCCTGGAAGAACAAATGCATACTTGAGTGGTTCAAGAGGAGTTTGTGGTTCAAAAGAAGAAGACATTGATTTGTGGGTGAGAGAAAAAAGTAGATTGCATAAACTAGTGCGCGTATTTTATATATTATATCACTTATTTCAAACTACGCTATACAAAAGACGGGGGGCTCGGCACCGAATTGTCCGAAATGAGATGATTACATTTTCCCATCATGTCTCATCCAAGTCTCATCATAGCCTACTCCTTGAAAATCCCAGTTGCCTTGACTTGAACCACCAGCATGATCGAGTGTCATTTGTGCAGCCTTGAGCCATGCAATGGGATACTGATGACCATACATCATTTGACCAACGGCACATGCGCGTACCACTTTTATAACATGCGGTTCATGATAACCTAATGCACGATCAAGCACTTGAAGCCATGGGTTAAACTCATTGGTCGAAACAGAAGGGGACTGGTAATGACTAAGCGCCTCCACATCTACATTTGGACGACCCCGTGCGATGAACCAAACCAAGGATGATGCGATATGAGCTCTTATAAGCCTGGCTGCTTGAGCACGATTCAAATGCTGTATCGTGTTAAATACAGCGTGAGTCGATGTCAATGCATGTGCAAGGAAAAAGTCAAGCTTGTATCTGTTGTTGCGTACACCCGATCCAGCATATAAAAGCATGATCGACACAAACAACTCTTCCATTTTGGCTTCCAAATTGTGTTCTGTATCACATGTTAATAAGATTGAATTCATGCATAAAACTAAACACACCACTCACCATTGACATTCCACAAAGTGACCGCTTGACGAACTTTTTGTACAGCTGTATCACTATTCACGACATTCATCAACTTGTTCTGATCCGAGTACTTGGCAACACCATCCAAATCAGGATCAACGCGAATGGCTTCCACGAGATCGAGTAGTGCGTGTTCATCCGAATTGGCATTGTTACTTTGTTCGACCATGAACGGCGATAAATAACCTTGTGCACATGCAGCCGATGCTAATGCTTCTGCAGCTACGTAAGGAATATCAAATTCAAAGGCATATCCCAAATGAATCAGTGGATGAATAGCAGCTCCCACCAAACGAGACAACATGTCGTCTTTAAAAATCCAGTAGTGTACTGCTTTCTCAACACCATGTTCATCCACCTCCTTTTGGAAAAAGTTCAAGAAACTCGCGTATGAATTGCGATCGCCTGCATGCTTGTGGTAATTGTCACGTGTTAATTCCTCTATCGAATGAGACAATGGGAGCTGATACGATGCATGCTCATTAAAGATTTCTTCAAGGCGTTCTGGTGTAGCACCAAGAGCATAAGCTGAAAGATATTGATGAACTAGGTGGCTATGTAACAATAGAATCATAAAATCAACAAGCTGTTAGAATGGTAGTCGTAGAAATGATTCTTTACATACTTGTGGAATCCGCGATTGTTCCAGAACATATTATGCTCCTTGTGATTCTTTTCAAGCATTGGATGTTGTTGTGGTCCCTTGACAACTCCCGGTAATTGAATTTTGGTAACGCTGGGTGAAACAAACTTGTCAACAGGCATTGTAGAATAATTTGCTTGACGGTGATTATGAAGTCTCTTATTGCTGATTTGATGAAAAGTCGATTGTGGTTTGATGATTCTTATATAATGCGGAGAAGGTATAAATGTGGCTGTTGATCGACGGATAAATAAAGGATTCATGCTGGTATGGATATGGGGTGAATACAGAAGAGGAGAGGTGGGAAATTAAAACACTTTTATGCATTAGAATGTCGGCCATTGGTTACCGAGAATGCTGACAAAGAAAACCAACACACAATCTCAATGGTTGGCTGTCATTGATCTTTGTTACACTCGGTTCTTGTGAATCGCGGATGCCAGCATCATCAAACGACAACGCCACACACCAATACACCTACTCCATATGGAGCATCGATGGTGGTGGTTTAAAAGGGATTATCATAAGTCACAGCTTTGAGTAGCAAGATGACTAATCAATTCATGTATTAGGGGTGGTAGAGAATATAAAGCGTGCTCTCTGCATATACCAGATGAGCCAATCACACTTGAGATAGATCTCTTAATAAGCTCATTGTTCATAACATGTAAGATAATGGGCAGTAAACAAAGTATGGGAAGCATTGTGTAATATAACATGTATTTGTCTAGAGAAACACTGCCTAGCAACATACTATGATGGCTTACACTCAGTTGTCAGCCAAATCTTTTTTTCCCTTCTTCACTCTTTATGCGTCCCGACGAACACAAAGCAAAGGAATCGCGACGTTATCAAGCACGTAAAAAGAACCAAGGTGATGCTACAGCAGCTCAAGTAGCAGAACGGCGACGACAAGCAGCCAAAGCGCGTGACCATGGTAACAGCATTGCAGCCATCCGAAGACGCAATGGCGAATTGCCTTCTTTGCAGCAACAACGAGAATCAGCCGAAGCAATAGCGAAAGCACGTTCGAGCAAGTTTTCTAAAAGAAAGATTGTCAGTAATAGCGATCGCTACAAGGAGATATCAGCACAAGGTTAATACCACGTTATCTACACCAAGAACAGTATATTGACCGAACTACACCACTATAGAGCAACTTGAACAGGATGCCGAGTTGGGTATTGATCGTGAAACCACTGATTTGGTATCAATGTTGGAGAAAACAGGCAAGTCGAATGATGGATTATGGTTATTTGCAGCACGATATTAAAGTGTCAAATAGATGATACTGTGTCTGGATCCACGTATTTCAAGTTTAAGGATGAGCAAGAAGAATTGCCCAAGCAAGATCGCTCCTTGTTCCAAATCGATTTCGATGCATTTGAAGGCGTTTTAAGTCAAGGAGATTGTCGAGCTATTCTGGATCTCTCGGAACAAGATATCGATCTAGTAAGTTACAAGTCTAAAAGGAAAAGAAAGAATATAATAGCTAAACTATGACCTTTGTTAGATTGATGCAGCATTCGATCAACAACCTATGATGCCACCCAAACCACTTGTACCTGCATTTGTCAAAACTAGTTCTGGTACCGTTCTTTTTAGCAAGCAACAAGTCATACCAGAAAAGAAGGAACAGGAGGATGGTATCTATGTACGAAATGATCCTTCAAAACGCACAGCAAGTGCGCCGAAACCTGTAGTAACAACAAAAGCGCATGGTAAGTACCGTCATTTGACTCGTTTGGAAAACAAAATATTGACATACACGTGAACAGCAGATGATGAAGGACTTGATGAGTTATTGGCCATGACTGGTAAATATGACAAGTGACATTGGATAATAGCGCAAAGGAAAATGACGAGTATTGACATCACGTTGCATTAGAGAGCGGCAAGGAAAAAGAGAGCAAGTCATCATCATCGTCATCATCATCAGCAACGAAGCACGAGGCAACTTTATCATCTCGGATAAGCCTTCCCCGACCTGGAACTATACCCAAGAGTTTACCACGACCTAGTAAAGGCAACACAAAGGCAACACAAAAACCAGCATCCAAGGTCACTGATGAAGATGAAGCTTGGTTGGATGATATGTTGGGATGATCTGGACCATCATCATGCCATATACAGTCAAACCGTGCAGGAATGATGAACAACAACGGGACGTGCATTTGTGTTCCTATGTATAAACATCCCATATATGGACTGTGCACGGGAGTGGCAAACCCAGGGGATATGTATGATAAGGTCATGGGTGAGATACCCGTAAAAGCTCTTGTACAATAAATAAAACAACGTCTTTTAAATATTCTTTTTCCCCCTTTTACACATTGTTTTAATGGATTCAACACTCAATAATCAAGACTGCGTTCGTGCACAGTGTATTAGTTGTCCTCGATTCTTTTCGTATTTGATATGGCGATACAGACAATGGCAATGGTTATCGCGTGTACCTTTGGTGTGGTGCTTCCGTAACAAGGAACAACAATGGCAACCATTTGAAATGAAAAACCAAGCCATTCTTTGGCAATCTTTGAATGAACCACGACATCCTTATTGCAGTCATGAATGCCATATCCGTGATCGTGCTATTGCATCTGGAAGAGAAGTGGTCCGTGTGGTTGTACAGGAGCATGTGGCGTTTAGTATGCACCCGGACTGGTCGGAACCCATTGTATATGAAGTACAGCTATGCCATGCACCTCCACGGCGGCATCGATTCTTTCATAAATTATGGAAATGGCGTAACCATGGAAACGGTGCCAAGATTAAAGACGAGACGCTACTTGCAGCACAATCACATTCATCAGAAAAGTAACGCAACATCAACACCATTATTTGACAAGAGCATGTAATCATCATAACATATTTCCCCTTTCTTCATTATTCATTCAAACATAAAAATGCGTTTAATTTATAAGTCATTCTTTGTTCTTTAACAACGAGAAGAATAAATACACCGATTCTTTGTTCTAATTAATAACCTTGACCTTTGATCACGGTCCCTTTTTCATTCACGAGCCAAAACAGTGGGAAAGAGTACTGCTTGGTTATGCCTGCTGATATGGTTGTCACTCAACTTGTTAGATGTACAATCATGCCCAAGTCATTGTTGCTGATACGAGCTCCTCCACAGAAGCCTATTATCCTCAGAGAAGTTCTTGCTTTATAATAGTCTCACTTGTTTTACGTTGATTTTAAGAACTATCCATTGTGTTGTTGTTGCTTCTTTGCTAAAGTTGACGACATTGACAAGAAACCACTTTCAAATAAGGTATATGGTATTTCGTCTCAGCTCTTTTGTGAGTGACTGACATGATGTAAATAGCGCGCTTACCTCGTCGTCACAATTTTGACAAGCCCAAACTACGCTGTTACAGAGACAAGTCGACGTTTTCAACAGACAAGGGGGGATCTATACTGTGGAATACATTGCAGTTAATAACGAACGCACACTCGACGTTTCATTCCTCCATTATACCACCAACCTTACATTATTCTTAATCGATCCCCCTCCTCCCTACTCTTTTTTTCAACACGCACGAGAAGCTACTCACATTGTCAGCGTTTACATGTCGACTACTCGCTTCTCTCGCGTATTATGGCCAAGGCAAGGAGCTGCTATTCCTCTAATGTTGGACCTGGCTGGTACACATTCTCACCGCCATGGACTTCGATCGGTCAACGCAGTATCGATGCATCGCTTTGTTTTCTCTTCTCGACCCCATTCATTATTTGTATCAACTGCTGCCACAGCTACCCAAGTAACCGACCATGTATACAACAACAGTAACAATAACAACAGCAATCGAGTGGATAGCAACAGTATACGGAAACGCCATAAGGGTGGTCGTAGGCGACATTGGGCGCGTGATGAAACAGGCACAACATCGACATCCCATACGAACAATAGTGAACTGAAACGACGATTATCAACGTTACGAGTGAGCACAGCAACAGAGGATGATGTACAATCGATATGGCGATTGTATCTCAATGAATATGAATCGACAACACTTGCCCCTGTACTCCAAACCATGTTATATCGATTAGTGGGAAGCAAAGGAAACAATGACATGATGGAAACACTCTTTAAGCAATCACCACCACAAAGTGTTGAAGCCATGGAATGGGTCATCTTGGTACAAGTGAAAGCCAATCGACCGAGATATGCCCATCGATTATTAAAGGACATGTATGCTGCTGGCCAGGTACCAACATTCAACACATTCAAGCATCTTATCAAATGGAACGCCAAAGGATTATATAAACCGAATCGACGACGCATGGCTGAGAAATTGGTGAACGATATGCTCAATCTTGGAATAACGCCTGGTTCCAGTATATGGATGGAATTATTGATGGGACAAGCAATTCATGGTTTGCCATTAACGTACCTGGATCCTTTTTTGGTGGCAGTTGCGGATTCAAAGCGTGGAGCACATCGGATCAAGAAAATAGTGCAGTTATTATCAAGTCGTGGACATCCAGCATTGTTGACAGTGGTGGAACGTACACAGGAATCAATAGATGTGGATACGTGGAACATGGCTATCAAGTACAGCGTGTTTGCAGGCAACATGGTCACGGCAGAGTCATTATTCAATACAATGCCCCATCGCAATGCTACATCCTTTCATACCCTATTGCGTGGATACCTCGAACATCGTGCTATCGACCCTGCCATTCGCATCTTTCGATCCATGATTGAAAAAGGCATTACTATTGAACCTGACGTTTATGATGCTTTTATTTTGGCTTATACGGATACTTCAAAACATCATCATGGTACATCATCATCAACTACATCATCATCAACATCAACAACCATCCCAGAAAATGAAGACAGTATAGAATTACGGATAGAAACACTACGACGATTATGGCGATCAATGCGTGATCGTGATCATGTACCTGACCATGTACTCTCAAGGATGTTTGAATTCTATTTGCGACATGACGCACTAGCAGATGCAGAACAATTATATTGGGATTTGAGAGAACATCATGATCGTCGTCCATTTGGTAGAAGAACAGAAGGATGGGTGTCCAACATGATTATGGCATTTGCTGGAAAGCGACAACTATTATCGGCCATCTCATTGACATACGATTGGATCGGGCTTGGATATGCACCCAACAGCAAAGCAATTATCAAACTCATCAAGGCATGTCACAAACGTGATGATCTCGCTGCAGCCAAGCAATTGTTAAATATCATGGAAGAGGTGTCAGAACGGCCTATTAGTCATTCTTGCTATGTAGCATTAGATAAAGCGTACAAGAAGAAAAAGCCTTGATAAATTATTCCCTACTACATGCCATTTTTTTATTGTGAGCAACATAGTGTTGGATTATTAAATAGGAGGAGAATGTCTTCTACGTTGAGCAAGTTGGGCGAGATATAAGCTGGGTGGATTGACCTTGGTATCAGGATGCTCTTCCCAAGCCCAAGGGTGTTGTGGCATACGAGCTTTGGCTCTTTTGGAGGAACTACCAACTATGATAGATACATAAGTCATTGGAAATATAGAATGTACATACTTGTGATCACTTACTAAGAAAGTTGTGACCCACTGGTGGTTTCTGAACAATCATACCGCCATGAGCAACTGTGTTCCAAACTACACTATGAGCACCTGACCAGCCATGACCTGATCCAGCATCAAATCTATCTTGGATGATCATTTGTCCTTCAATGTTGCAGTCTATAAAAAAAGATATGTAAGAAAGTGATACATATTTTTCGTCAAGTGGATTACTTACTGTCATACAATTGTCCTGAAGCTACATTTCATATCATAAAGAGTAGTGAGCACACATGATCGCTCATCCTTTTAAAAATCACTTACACCATTTCATATGGGGTCCAACATCACCATTTCTTGCAACACAGTCGCTTTGATACACCACGTTAGGACCTGGTACACGGCCCTTGTAAGAATAGGCATGGAAGCTGTATTCGACATGACAATGTTCAATAAGGATAAGTTGACCGGAAATCTCAAATGCAAACTGGCCGACCAGCGGCATAGGTTTCTTGGGATCATTGGAAGGAGGTTGTGGGAACGTGTGGTGACATTGCTATTGCAATAATAGATCATGTTAATCGAATAGATGGAGTATGATATGCATTGAATCAACTTACATGCATGGTTACTGCTACAGTATTGGTTCCAAGACGTGCATAATTGCGCCACCATACCGATCGCACCTGGCGAATCCAACAATTTTCCGCATGATCCATTGTCACCATAAGATGATCAAACATTTCATCTGCAAAGCGATAATCCTTGACCTTCTTATTCTTGGGCTGTGCAGCGGTGATGGCATCAGGTCCTCTATCACGATTGGCAGGAAATTGACATTCAAAGTATTCGAGACCCACATGGTGTACACGATGATTCTCATATTTCTCCACAAATCCACTACCGAATTCCTTGGATAAACTGGTGGTGAGAGGTGCATTGAGCGTGATGATATCGTTATCGACTCGGATGACACGTCGATGATGTTCAAAGCGACCTGGTTTCCATCCATTGTTCTTGGCTGTGTTTCCTTTGGGATGAATAACATCCATGCCAATTGTCTTGATGAAAGCTTCATTGAAAGTAACGCCCACCAATACATTGTCACCCACATTGAATCTATTCTTATCACGCACACGCAGCTGAGATGAACCTGCAGGCACGTAATCATCCATCACAGGTACACGTCGTTTGGCCATCACATTGGGTTCTCCTTGAATCTTGAATATATAGGGCGTTTTCAGTGGATCCGTTGTAGCTTCCAAGATAGTACCACCATGAGGATCGCCTTGTAATACAATGCCAGATGCATTTATCTCAATGGGGTGTCCAAGACGATATGTACCAGGATTCAATCGCACTGCTCCACGGAATCCAGTACCCTGATCAATAGGCATCTTGGCAACATCATTGATAGCTTCTTGAATACGTGTTGCATCGTCATTGTTGCCTGGATGAGGATCCAAGATACGAGCAATTCTTATGTCGCTAGGTAACGGTGTCCATCCTTCATTGTATCCAACGCTCGAGAAATCAATAATCCTATCGCCTTTTTCGGTGTATGGCCTATATACAAGGTTTCCGTCAGGTGCAGGATATACCAGGGACGAATATGGTGCATTGTTAAAGTATTGAGGAATGGGTGCAGTTGTGGGTTGTTGTGCTACTGAGTTGTAATGGGTAGGCTGATGGGCATTGGAAGAAGTCGAACCATTGTGATTCTGTGCATTCACAGCGAGTTGTTCGAGAGCACCAACAGTAGTTCGTAGAAATCGTTCAAAACCACCCATAGTGTCAATGAGAGAATGAGAGAGAAAGAAGACTTGCTGTATACTTTAGCTAGTGTGCTGCAAATGACACCATTCCCGAAATAGCAAAGCTAGGATATCCGACATGTAGATGATGGATTGATAAATGCTGCACAATATGGTTGCATAAAGTTTGTATAACAATACCGATTGTTCGCTTTGCTGGAAAAGTTTCTTTTTTTCGTTTAGTAGCTTCTCATTCCCTCTGTGTTATTGTTTATATTTATTGTGCTGTTCACCTATAAATTTGTTTATGTTTAACTGCAAGGATATGGAATTATATTTATACGGAGAGAGAGGAAAGTGATAATGTTATCATGCCTGTTGATGTGTATTGGTTCGAATGTATATTTGTGGCATAAAATGATGCATATGTCTACACGTATAGCATATTTAGATCCAACGCGAACATTGCTCATCATCATCCTCGAATAGCGTAACAAGCTATGCAAGGTCTTAATGATCTGACTTCATTGTCATTTGATGGATCCTTTGTGCCCTGTGTGATTGTCTTTGTGTTGCATCTTTCTCTTTGTATGCTGATGGTGATTCTTCTCCTAGAAACTGACCATGTATCTGCAAACAAAAGGTAGTTCGCATTTGGGAAATGTGTGAGCGGAAGAAACATAAGATCCTTTTTTCCCTCTCAGCCTACCTTTGAACATCAAGGGGGAGATATATTCAGGGTCCTTGGTGAACATAAGAACACTGGACAAAGATGATGACACAAACGCTGTTACACGAAAACCAGCATTGAAGGTACCAACACTACCCATCCACTCAAAGATGACGATGACGATGTAGCTGAAAGTTCAGCCGATATGATCATTAAAGCATCATTGAAAAGGCGGCTATCGACAAGCGATCAATGTACTAAGATGATCACGCTCTTATCCCATAGAATCGTACAAGACAACAAAAACTCCACTGGCGTATGAGATATGTAACGTTGGTATTTGCAGCTGTAGTAATGCGTTGTTTAAACGTGACACATGATTACAGCGTCGATCCAATGTATATAAATAGCCATGACTTCTTGTAAAACCTCACGAGGAGAGATTGTGTAAGCAG
Organism: Lichtheimia hyalospora FSU 10163; assembly: GCA_025094155.1. Taxonomy (NCBI): domain Eukaryota; kingdom Fungi; phylum Mucoromycota; class Mucoromycetes; order Mucorales; family Lichtheimiaceae; genus Lichtheimia; species Lichtheimia hyalospora. The sequence continues at coordinate 109,419 of PTRB01000049.1, forward strand.
TCAAAAGCGGATGGAAGATTCCTGCGGGATGAAGCAAATGCTTTTGACATTGCTATTTTCAGCTTGAACTCTATTTTCGTGCAGCAGGTCATCTTAAAGCCATCCGGAGAGAACATTTACCTCCCTCTTTACTCTTCCTTTTTCCCTTTTCCCATCCACGTTGCTGCAATGTCATCTATAGAGCCTACTGAGGACCCAGTAACAAGTGGTACTGATGAAGAGCCTATTTCATCCACCAGTGAAGAATCAGAAACAGCATCCTCTCCTCCTGAAACATCATCGACCAACGATGATAATACCCCTTCACAAACATCTTCAGAAGAGCAAACACCAACAGAATCTGATCCAACAACTACCACAGAGTGAGTGGTTGATAAGCAAATTGGGATATCCTATCTCATATAAATGTGCCATTATAGTCCACCAGATACATCATCACCTCCTGAAAGCACGGAATCATCACAACAACCACCATCTGACACAACAAGCGATTCACCACCACCATCATCTACAAGTGATCCAGGAGAAAGTAGTACAACACAGCCACCTGAAACCAGCGAAATCACGACTTCTCCTCCAGAAACGACATCAGCATCGCCATCGGAATCAAGTGACCAAAGCAGTAATCCACCAGAACAAACATCAACCAGACCAACACCAGCACCATCCACAACAAATGCAGTATCCCATGATCCCACGCCAACTACAAAGCAGCATACCACGTGGATTACTGTATCCACCAGCATCACGACTGTATCACAAATTGTAGATAATGGAGGTGTCACTCGTACTATTACAACTACAATTCCTACAACGTAAGTTGTTATGAATCGGAGATGGATCATTATGCATAACACTTTGTTTTTATATAGGACTGTTGTACCATCTTTGGCTGGTGGTGATATGCAAGGGGATAATGGTGATGGCAGTAAAGTGAACACAGGCGTTGTTGTCGGTAGTGTTATTGGTGGCGTAGTCTTTTTAGCCATTGTGGTAGCATCAGCCGTTTATTTCGTAAGGCGGAAACGACGATCTGGAATATTATTACAACAACGTGCAAGCCGTAATCGACACATGGATGATGATGATGAAGATGACGATTTTTATCGTGATCCATATCATCATAATACGCGTTTCCAACCAGGTGGTTTTCCTGGTACAGGAGAAGATATGGGATTCTCATACAAAGAAACGAATAGTAGTCGATCATCATGGTGGTCTAGTTTATTATTACGTAGATCTGTATAAAGGAACATCTTGTACATTAAACTAAAAAATGCCAAGGATCAAAGTTGGGGTGGTGTGTCTCCGAAACAAGGATCGACAAAAAGTCCCGGACCATGTGCACGCGCCTTGTTTAATTTTTTAAGAGTTCTCTTGTCACTTTGCAACCTTGTTCAACTCAATGGGCTCTTCTTGTTCGCCCTCTAAAACAAATGAGCAACCCATTTACTCCACTTCACCTCAATCCATTCGTCATGATTCACCGGCGTCATTTGGTCAACTCTTTGACAGGCATGGCATTTCACCTTCACTGACAAGCGAGATCGATGTTGTACTCGATGACGGCAGTCTTCAACGTCGACGTGTATCATTAACAAGTTTAACTGAAGGAGCATCAACAAGGTAAATAATGGGTTGTTGGGATAGGTGTGGCTAAGTGCGTGTTGCAACGTTACACGCATCACAATGGAAACTCATGCATGTGGATTACAACAGCGCCCCAGTCAATGACACAACTCCACTCCTCCTGCATAACAAGCATCCCACGTATATGGATCAAAGACATTCTCCTACAGCATCTACGATATCCTCCTCCACTGATGACGATGACGATGATGACGATGATGATGACGATGATAGTAGCAGCGAAGATGATAATCATAGCATATACTCCAACTTGTTTACTTTCCAATGGTTGTCATGGTTTCGACATTGTATACCCAACGTTAAGCAGCAACGTGTACTCAAATGCAGCTTTGCATATTTCCTTGCTTCTCTCTTCACCTTTATCCCAGCACTCAATGCAGCTATTGGTTATAATCGCACATCAAGTCATCTCGTTGCTACAGCCACTGTATTCTTTAATCCTGCAAAAACACTGGGTGGCATGATTGAAGCAGCTGCTTATGGATGGGGTTATGTCTTTTTCGCTCTCACTATTTCATTGGGTTCCATGGTTACTACCGACTTCTTTGTGGATCGCAATTTGTGGCGTACAGCACATGCTGTTTCGTTAATGTTTTGGCTAGCCAGTGCCACTTGGATTGTTGCATTCTTCAAGGCCTATTGGAACAAGCCCCCTGTGGCTACAGGTGAATGAACAATCAACTTTTTATCATTTTCATTGTACTCACATATGGAAACAATAGCATCTAGTCTGTGTTTCATTATCATCTTTATTGTTGTCGTACGTGAAGGATCAGCCAATCGAGGTGATTTCGACACCACACGCATCGAAGAGATCAGCTCAGCCGTTGCCATCGGTACTATCATTACCGTACTATGTTGTATTATCTTTTGGCCAGTGTCTGCAGTGGATAAACTAAAGTAGGTATTGAATCCACAATGATCATTTCATTTATTTAACCACTATTCTAGAAAGGATATCGAATCGACCTTGATTTCCTATCGGACATTATTGAAGTTATTGACCAAGACATTCCTTTTGGATGATGATCTCCCCGAGTTTGAAGCCAACAGAGAACTTCATTCAGCCATTGAATCACATCGTGCCAGTTTTACATCGTTGCAAAATTCATTACATGAAGCCAAACTGGAAATGTGTTTTCGTAAAGGCGAGCGACAAGCAGAAAAATACGATCAAATCATTGGATGCATGCATCGCCTAGCACAGTACGTGGGTGGTTTAAGAAGTAGTTGTGGTATCCAATTTGAGCATATCAGCAATTCCAAAACGAATCAGAAAGCCATGTCTGCCAGTTTGCACAAATCCAACAAGCGATCAAAAAGTGTGGATGGCGGAATTTGGAATGTTCGAGCAGGATTCCATTTACGTAAACTGCAGGATGAAATACGGCGTCAAAAGACCATGATAGCAGATGACAGGCATACCAAGAGAAGAAAATCGGATGATGAAGGATTGGAAACGAGAAGATCATCGATTCGTCGTCATCAGCAACAACAACAGCAAAAAGAAGGTGCTACATTGATCAAGTTCATAAAGACCATTCGACAACCACTTAAATCATTGGCTTTCACATGTAAACGCACCATCTCTCAGTTGCAAGAAGACTTTGGAGCCACTCCCCCTGCACATCAAACCATTCCACGTTGGAAGTTGAAGAACAATCTTACCAAAGCAATGGAGTTATTCGAAGTGGCAGAACATAAAGCAGTGGCACGATTGTACCGTCATCACAGCCATTCAACTAGCAGCAACTCTCCTGAACAAGAAACTTCCACCTATGTACCTGCAGAAGATGTCTTGTTGGTGTACCTGTTTCTTTTCAACATGCTTGAATTTGCACGCGAATTGATGCAGCTGGTGGATGCTGTGGACCAATTGTCACGTGTTGAAGAAAGTCAATCCGTATCAACTGGATGCTGCCGTGGATGGTCGCTTAGTTGGTTCTGGCCAAAGAAGAAGAATACAGTGATAGAAGAAATGATCCCTAATGAACGCAACACTGCAGAGACACTACATACTCGCATACCCAAGACATCATGGCAACGCTTCTTGTGGCGTGTTTGGAAATTTACTCAGTTACTCAAGCAACAAAAGTTTCGGTATGCCACCAAGGCTATGGTAGCAGCTGTATTATTGGCAACACCTGCTTTTCTGGAATCAACTGGTGATTGGTTCAGAGAATGGCGAATGGAATGGGCTCTTATCACAGTAAGTCTATTGCTTGATGATGTATCTTTTATTGTTCTAACATGGTATTTTCTACTAGCTTATGGTGGTCATGACACCAACAGTGGGTGGCACCAATATTGTCGCCATCTATCGCATCTTCTCGACTATATTGGGTGTTTCTGCAGCAGCTTTGTTTTATAGCCTGTTTCCAGCCAACATGTACATTCTACCAATCCTCACATGGTTATTCTCGTTACCGAATTTCTGGGTGATCCTCAACCACAAACACGGCAAATTTGGTCAATTTACACTTTTGGCTTATAATCTGGTGATGCTCAACAAGTACAATGATCGTGAAACAAATCGAGTGGATGTGTGGTGGTTGGCGCTACAAAGATTTCTTGCCATTGTAGTCGGTGTCGTGGTTGGATTGTTTGCGACAGGCTATGTATGGCCATACGAAGCACGTGTTGAATTGCGTAAAGGATTATCTGACTTATTGATCCGATTGGCATGGGTGTATCGTAAGCTTGTATCAACCTATGCCAATCACTGCGACATTGTTGTTATTCCTCCAGACGCTGAAGGACATGGACCAACACATGAAGAGATGAAGGAATTGGCAGCAAAATCGTTTATGGATCTGGAGCTTGATATCCAACGCACACTCACTGAATTGGGTGGATTATTATCACAAGCACCCAACGAATTTCGACTCAAGGGCCCATTTCCTGTGGATACCTATCGTTTAATGTTACGCTCTTGCAGAAATATCACTGATCAATTCATGGCAATGCGAACGGTTATCTTTAAAGATGCATGGATTGAAAATGTACATCACAGCCTAGTTCTTCCAGTCAGTCGTGAACGGCGTGAAATGGCAGGCAACATTCTCTTGTACTTTTATTTACTCGCATCAGCATTAAGATTAAAGACGCCACTTCCACCACAGTTTCCTCCAGCTCATGGTGCATGGAAATCCCTTCTTACACGAATGAGACAGTTACCCATTGGACAATCACAGCAGCTATTGGATATGGATCATGTCTACATGTTTTATTACGCTTATGTAACTATCATGGAAGATGTCATTCGCGAATTGGACAAGGTATGTAACATTATCTTCTATTTACGTAAACTGGATTTTCTCACGATAGATTCTCTTTATAGCTTGGTGACAATATGAAGGAATTATTTGGTGAATTGATCCCACAAAGTCAATGGAATGAAATGTTTGAAACAGTATAATAGTACATTGTATTTTATTTACTGCGAAGATGAACGAATAAACTCCTCCAACTTTTGAGCATTAGCACAATCCTCTTCCACAAGAGCAGCACCAGGTCCCTCCTATACCACCAATATATAAGTCAATTCCCTTTGATTCATTGTTTGATTATCTTACCTTTGTCCAGCGGAAAAGAGTGGGGATGGCTGACAAATTGAAACGTGTACGATAAGGGTGCGAAGTGTTTCCTTTCCAATCTTCACGATGACCCACAGGTGCTTCAAGCAAGAGAGCATTTTCAGGAGCATGGGTCATGATGGCCTTTCGGATCAAAGGATCGGCAATCACGCAATCAGGGCACCAGGATTCATTGGTTTCAGGTTTCTCAGTACCGAAGAAAACAACGTAAACAGGGTTATGGGACTCAAGTCCATCCTTGAGCATAGCATCAAAGCTTTCGAGAGTGGCACGGACAGCTTTCATAGTTGCAAAAGAAAACAATAAAGAAAAAAGAGTGCATAACCATCACCCCACTTAACCTTCTTGTGTGTACTCAGGAACCCCCGACCGGGTAATGTTTAGCGTTATGCTCATCTCCAAGGAGCTCGTTGACAGGGATTCATATACTTCTTTATAGTTAAGGCTTTCACATTGGTTTCAATCGTTGTTGCTGATGTATGCTTTCCAAATAAAAAAAAACATAGTCTTATCATGATAATGAATGATCATATTGTTATCTTTTCTTTTTAGGTATATCATCTTCTTTATGTGTATGGATATTCTGATAGTATTCTCATTGTGTATACTCCAAACAGATTCGGTTACATTTTCTTTGTCATGAATAGTAGAGCGCAACAACAATGCAGCCATGGTTCCTTGTTTTACTGATATACACTCCATTTGGATTGGGATGAGCACATGAATGAAACTATAGTCGGATGGATTTCTCTGGTGTCTCGAAAGTACAAGTGAATTATATGCATACATGCGCTCGTACCTCGCGGGAGTCTCAAATCAAAAATGCCACAGGGCTTGTTCGCATCCCTTCCACACACGCACGCACACACACACACACACACACACACACAGAATCTCACCACCACATTCAAGCATTGGTAAAGGAATTGTATTATGGCGAGGGAACCATGTACAGCAATGCATGCAAGCGCTTTATTCTTCATTAGCCAACAAGCTTGTTCACTTAAATCGTACCACTTTCTTCCCTGTATCACTGCAGCAACTATTCAACAACCCATCGTTCAACAATAACACTTGAAGCACGTTGCATGACTTGTTTCCTGTTTACTCTGTAAAGGCGATCTGCGACTCTATGGTTGGAAACACTTGGCAGCATATGTATTGTTGCATACACTATCGACTACTCTCCCAGTAAAGGCAATGAAACACATACGGATGATGTTGATTGGCAGCTTATCGTACTGGATGGAATGAAGGATTGTATAATGGTAAGGCGAATGAGGAGAAGTTTAGGTATGTGATTAACGCATGTTTGATGGTCATGGTGTATTGGTGTAGCGCTTCTTTGGTGATGGACTATACTCGAGATGACAAGGAACGCAAAATTGTATTGAGATGGACGAGGTGCTATTCCATTGGAAAGTCGGTTTTGACTATGAAACATGGTGAAGGTAAGGATATATCCCTTCGACGTTTCGTATTGCAATCAATGGTAACGCATTTCATATACTGCGTGACACTGATGGTGCAGGTACACCGATTGGTGGCATGTTTCACAGGTTGACAACCTTCCCAACCGGATGGCAACTCCGAGATTAGTGATACAAATGTTGATAGTTTTCATTTAATATACAATTGTGTATTCGTCCATAATATATTCTATCTACAATGATCAAAGTGATGTAATTCAATGGTTGTCGTTGGTTGATCTGATGAAGAATATTTCTGTAGAACGACCACAGCTTTGGTATCCTTAAATTGCAATTTCCAAACAGTGCGCGCTGGATCAGTAAATGTTCGAATAAGTGTACCAGTCTCAAGGTCCCATAATTTGACACAGCCATCACTGCCACCACTGAGAATATGTCGATCATCAAATTGCATGCATGTAACTGAGTTATCATGTGCTGATATTCGATTTCTACATTCGTAATGATCGAGATCCCATACACGTAAACACCCATCGGAACCACCACTGACAAGGATTGATGGATCTGAAGACAGTGATTGTAAATGACCAACAAGGGATGTGTGACCTTGCAATGTAGCGAGACAACAACCAGTATCTGCTGACCAAACACGAATATGAGAATCAAGTGAACCGGTAATAACTCTTGTGCCATCAAAAAGAATGGTGTAAATTTGTGATCGATGGCCAATGAAAGTATGAATGCACTCGCCAGTATTGATATCCCAAAGCCGTGCAGTGTGATCGTAAGAACCAGACACCACTCGATGGTCATGAATATCGAGACATCGTACACTTGCTTGATGTCCCCAGCATACGTGTCGTATTTGTCCTTGTTCCACATCCCAGATCCTTAATGTTGCATCGCGAGACCCAGTGACAGCTATTCGTGGATCATCACTACATATCTTGACGCAGCGAATCGTTGATGTATGCCCACTCAATCTGTATCGCTCGATTCCGCTGTTAAGCTCCCATACACGAAGTATCCTTTGTACTAGATTAGTTTAATATGCACCATAATCAATATCAATGAACAAAGACGTACCTATCACATCCGCCTGACACAAGAATGGTTTCATGATCATTTTTTTTGACAAATTGTAATGCCCACACACCTCCTTGATGACCAGAAAGTGTATAAATGGAATCACCAGTATTGCTGTCAAATACTTCAATGTTGTGATTATCGCATCCAACGACAATATAAGGATCATCGACTTGAAGACTCGTCACCAGCGCTGATCGTATTGAGTTAGTGCATGTGCGCACGGACCCACCATGACGCCATGCTTTCTCCACCAAATGCATATGTTGATAATACGCATGGTATGTCATTGCCATCATGTCATTATTGTCTCCATGCAACAGGGGGCGTCGTCTCTTTTTGAGATGCTTGTGACACATTGATTTCCACACCGACTCGTCTTTTAGTATAGCGTTCCAACATGACGAAACGCAAGCTGCTTGTGTCAGGGTATATGGATCGTCATCAATAAATGACAAAACATGCAATGCAAGCTCGATTGGCAATTGACGTATGAAATCAACCTTGAGACGAGGAACAATGAGCGAATGAAGAAATGATAGTTGCTGGTTATCGCAACACGGCACTAGTTCCGAAAGTAAAAGTTGTTGTTGTTGGTTGGTCAAGTGCATAAAATTGCCTTTGACAGATGCAATGTATTGTAGACAAGGATTATCTTTTCGAGGATGTGCATAGGTTCTGGATTGTCGATACGAACAACTGGTATCGGAAGGTGGTGTTGCAGGTGGAGAGATGCTGTCGGATACACATAAATCCATCACAAACAATAATCATGAAATGAAAAGAAATGATATATTCTTGATACAATTATTGTTGGGGTAATAGCATAGTAACCAGCAGGGGACGATCAAAGTCAATGGTGCAAGGGTGGAGGGATATGGAAATGAATGGGTCTATAAATCAAAGATTATGCACATACACAAAGTTCTGTGCACCGATAGAATGAATGGTCTCGCTTTTCCCACCTTTGGTTACCCGCTCACACACAAACAAAACCAATCTATCATCATCCATATAAAGTTACAATTCCCTAATTTCCCTTTTCCTTTCTTCCTTATTCTTCTCCTCAAAACACATTCCCCCTTTCTATTGTGATCTACATATCCTTATACTCCTTGCATGGCAACACAACAGCATCAAGGTGATATACCCCACAACGACAGTGAGTGTATATCAGAAATGGAATGCTTTCAACATCAGTCATTGACATATGCATCAGGTATCCAGTCGATTGAGATCTATATGGATCAAAGCGACGATAATAGTAGCAGTGATGAGAATAGTCAAGGCACTCGTTCAGGTGCTGTTACTGGAAGTGGATTACGGCCTAGACCTTGGAATGTCACTGGGTCTCAAGATGAAACACGCTCCTTGCTTTTACCAGAAGAACCATTCCCTCGTTACATGACATCCTCCCCAAGTAAATATACATATATCTCTTCGGTTATACTGCTTCTGTATCACTAATACATTCTTCTATATCTCAGTTCCATCGGCTCAAATTCGACTCGACCACTCACCCAAAGACCGATGGGGAGTATTCAAGCTTCGAGCTCGGTACTACCTTCCTATCTTGACATGGCTACCGCATTACAATCACCGGCTGTTACTAGGTGATCTTATTGCTGGTCTTACACTAGCATGTCTTTTGGTACCCCAAGGTTTATCTTATGCTACAGCTCTTTGCAAGCTTGATGCTATTCATGGTCTTTATGCTATTGCATTCCCAGCTATCACCTATGCAGTGTTTGGAATGTCAAGGTAAGCTATACCACAAACATTGACTCCGACTGTTTGACTCACATGATCATGTTCATAGGCAGATTAGTGTTGGTCCTGAAGCTACCCTGTCGTTACTTGTTGGATCAACTATTGCTCAGCAACAACAACATGGCTTTCAAGTGGATCCATTGGCTTGGGCAATGTTGATGACGCTGTTTGTCGGCATTTTCACTTTTTTGCTCGGCATTGTACGACTTGGCTTTTTGGACAGCCTAATGAGCCGTGCTTTACTCCGAGGATTTATCACTGGTGTCGCTGTTGTGGTGTTGGTTCAACAAAGCATCATATTACTCGGTCTAGTTGAATCGAGTGAAGAAAATGGCGTCACAGAAGCATCTTCAACTCTTGATCGCCTTGTCTTTTTATGGAACTATATGACAAAATCGCATGCATTGACAACATGGGTATCCATTATCTCGGTTGCATTTCTCTTGGTCTCTCGTGTGTTGAAATCAAAGTTTGTCAAGTTGGCATTGTTCCCGGAAGTCTTGTTGGTGGTCGTCATATCAACTGTGCTCACATGGTCATGTGATTGGGATGAAAAAGGATTGGCTATTCTCGGCAAGATTGATAGCAATGGTGTACCAATGCCTTCGATACCAGCAATTCCAGATCGCGATCATCTAAAGGATATGCTTGTCACATCGGCTATGATTTCAGTTATTGGATTTGTCGAATCGGTGGTGATTGCAAAAACGTACTCGAGTCGACACAATTACACTGTTAGCGCAAATCGAGAATTGGTTGCGTTAGGAGTTGCTAACATTGTTGGCGGTATGTTTCAGGGTATCCCTGCTTTTGGATCGGTAAGTTATTTTACATTGATTTGTGGTGATGATGAGGGATGATCGGAAAGGGGATATTGTCAAATAAGGTTGGGGATGAGTGCAATAAGGGGAACAAAAAAAGAAAAGGCTCTATTGTGGATCAACTTGGAAACAAAGGATGAAGCAAGTGTGTACAATGCCATGCACGATATCACATACCTTTATTGAAGGGGGGAAATGTAAGGGTGAACAACAAGGAGCAGAGGAGAAAAAAAGAAAATGATGCAATTTAGGTATTGAAAGAGAGTGAGAAAAAGAAAAACAAGAGAAAGAAGAACAATGCATGGGTGTGATAAAGGATATGTGCATTAATCGCCACTAACGTGTGGTTTTATGCAGGTCGCACGTAGCAAGATCAACGACCGTGCTGGTGCACGCACACAAATGGCTGGTTTAATTACAGGTGTTCTGGCATTGATTGCCATCTTCTTCTTGCTACCATACTTTTACTACTTACCCAAGGCCGTATTATCAGCCATCATTTTCGTTGCCGTACTATCACTCTTGGGAGAACTTCCTGAAGATTTGCACTTTATCTTCAAGGTGCATGCATGGCGAGATTTGACATTACTGCTTGTCACCTTCTTTGGCACAGTTATTATTTCTCTGGAGTTTGGCACCCTTGTTGCCATCACGCTATCACTACTCCTAACCATCAAGCAATCAAGCTATCCCCGTATCTCTATCATGGTAATGTACACACTGGCTGTTGATGTTTGCAACCCCCCATATCAAAATATCCCAATCCCATCTCATCTCCTGACTCAGCATCATCAACCCCTGCAATTTACCCCACAATGAATAAGCTTACAATTGCTCATGCATGTCATATATATCCATGTAGGGGCGAGTCAAAGGAACGCATAACAAATTTCGAGCGATTCATGAAGATCCAGATGAAGTGGAGCATTTGGAAGATGTCCTCATTGTTCGTGTTGAAGAACCCCTATTTTTCGCCAATACAGGTAAAACAAACACATCAATTTGATTGTGGGGGATGATTATTAGTTTGCTTTGGGTGCACAATACATGAGGAGTGGAATATTGTTTTGGCACTGATATCGGCTATTTCCGAATAGGTCAACTAAAGGATCGATTACGGCGTTTGGAATACTATGGTGATATGGCGACACATCCATCGGAAATACCACGCATGAACAGCATGTCATATACCATATTCGATGCAGATCATATGCCCGACATTGATGCAAGGTACAGTACATGAAGTGAATAAGAGACCACAAAAAATGTGCTACGCACCCCAGGGGAATGAGAGCTTGTGTGTGTGCGTGCGTGTGTGTGTGTAGATGTGTGAGACAAAAGATCTGGGTAACTGGTAGAGATTGGACAACGAGAGTACATGACACATGGTAACCTGTTCCTTTTTCGTCACACCCTTTTCAATAGTGCTGTTCAAATCTTGTACGAGATTGTGGAGTCGTACCACGCGCGAAATGTGATGGTGTACTTTGTCCGATTACGCGAACGCCCGATGGCTATGTTTGAAAAGTCAGGCCTATTCGACTTGGTTGGTCAAGATCATTTCTTCCAAAAAGTTTCTCATGCGATCGAGGTGATCGAGAAGGATATGGCAAAACGTGGCATATTTGTACAATAGCAGTAGCGGTAAAAAGGGGAACCATATCATAACTTGAGTAAATAAAGCGTTAATGATCTGGATTCTTAGATGTTTTGATCGCAGCCCTTAAAGCGTGGCATCTCATATATGGTACTTACAAACAATCGGTTACCAACCATTAATGGCCAACAAAGGAAAGAAAAAGAGCGAAACGAATATTCTCAAAAAGCAAGCGAAAAACAGTAGCAGGGAGGGAGTTGTTAGGATGTGGATATCAAAAGGGGAGGTGGGGTGCATATCATGTACGCCGAATACTTGCACCATCCCTATGGATTCTTGGAATTTGTGTGCATGGTCCCTGCATCCACTATCTTCGGATATACACCTTATTTGGATGAATTTGGTTGTTGGACTAGAGGGGAGAGGAAAAAAAGTTGCTTACACAAAATCATGCCGGGAAGATGCGCAGCATAACAGTTATCCAACAACATGGCATTGTAGCCAAGCTAATGGTATCCACATTCGAAAATAGGAAAGGAGAGCTAATGTTGATTGTTTTTGCTGGTTAGCTAAGGAGAAATCCATCATAGACATGGTTTTCGGCCATAGACTCCTTTTCACTTTTTTCTTGCTACTATTTTTCTAATGTGCGCATGTGTCAAAGATAGGGGAGGGGGTGAAGAAAAAAGAGCTAGGGGTGCTAGTGCTTATTGGAGAATGTCACTTTTAATATACGACTCCACTTGAGCCATGACGCTTGTACACTGCCATTTTTAGCTGATGGATAAATGTCAACATGCCACACAGCACAAGCGGCAAGAGTACGCGCAATGGACACGCGCATCAACTATCGAAAGCAGAAACATCTTACAGCTTGAACCGCCCCTTGAACCTTGTCTACTTTCATTTTCATGTTGCGATCACACTTTGAGATACACACACTCACACATCGCAACACACTCAGCATACGTAGTGATACATGTGTTCTGAAATGGGAATCCTTGTTGTCGAGTTGCTCCTCCAGATTTCTCTCATATATATAGCCTGAGCATGAATGATCGTCAAGAATTTTTACCATAATTGCTTCTTCCCCATCATCCTATTGAACGCACGGTGCGTGCATTGAGTGGTGTCGATCTTTTCCTTTTCGTGACACACCGGTCGTCCTTTATCTATGCAAAAGAGACGAACAATGCTAGAGGCGATTCAGGATGATCATGCTGATAGTGTGGCAGTAGTAGCGCCTCCAAAACCACTACATCATGAATTGAAGAAACCAAGACCAAATAATCCTCGTCCTCCACGACCAGAACCTGCACCACCTCCTCAATCATCATCCAACAACAACAACAACAACAACACTACAGCAGATACTAGCACATCATTGTCACCTATTGATTGTGCTTGTGATGATAACAGCAGACAACAGAACGATTTAACCCACGTTATTACTACTGATACATCATCTTCCAGCAACACAACGATAGATGATGCAGCTCGGCAGCAGCAACAACAGCAGCAAATGAATCCTATAGCGCCAATCACTGATTATCACAGTAATGGATCATCATCATCATCATCATCATCATCGACACGATCAACTGCACGTCGACGCCTTTCCTTTTATCTTAAAGTAATGAAATCAAAGCTGCGTTGGTTCTTTTGCATTCCTGCTACTCCAAGAACTTCACACAGAACCCCTTCAAGCTAACAAACTACGCGATATCACACATACACATTCTTGATACCCTCTTTCCACTCTCTCACTTGTATACACACATGTAAAAGCGCACCCACTTGCCAATAGGATATTGTATGTCATTTGTATGCCCCTATTCACCAACATCATGCCTTTTTATTCTCACACACCACTGTTTATATGTAATGGGAAGGAAAAAGCAAACCCCATTGAAATCTTCACAGACATCACTATGACACATTCACAGCTGTAATTATATATGTATATATGTCTTTGCTCTTTTCATTTTCTCATCTTGATACAATTGAATGTGCAATAAAGTTGGCTGCACAATGACGTTATTTTGCTTTTGGTCCTTTTTTTTTTGCCCCAACCCCCTTCTCATCATCCCGACCCTGCTTTTCGCTTAAATGCCATACGTACACGTGGGTGAGACAAAGTATGCATTCCTATTGTGTGATGTGCAAGGGGCATTTTGACTAAAGATGACACTTTTTAAGGGTGTTAACCAATTCTGTATCATATATCGACCCAGTTGACATAGATATATAATATACCAGTACCCATCTATTGGATGGTATGATCACACGTAGTTCCACACCGTCATTCTTCTCAAAATATCAAAGGCTGGAATCCATGGAGGGTGTCAAACCCAGAATAGAGAGTGAGACAAAGTGTTTGTGCCATCATTGTTGCACAAGTAAGCAATGAAAACAATGGGAACATTGACCAACACACAAACAATTGTGCGTTATATGTCGTGTGTATTACCATAACATAAATATATAGGTGCCATCACTGCTTGTCAAATAGTTGGGTGATTTGTTCACGTCCCATTATCTCGTGTACTCGTCCCAAGATCACAACCCAAGCAACGATGTCTACATAATGCGTTAGGGGTGATGAAGATATAAAGGCTGGTTAGTATCATTATTATGTGCGTAATTGATCCAGGAGGATGGCACACGTCAGAAAACGTGTTGTTTCCGATGAACAAGGATTTCCATATATCCCCCGTTCTGGTCCTCTCTGTCATAGAGTGGTATCACAACAGCATGTGGTATGGTATCACCCTTTAAATGCAGCACGTTCTTGGATTGGAGATGTGGTGGTAATGGTATGGTGTTTGTCGTGCAAAGATACAATCTTCTTCCTAGGTCATGATGAGCTAAGCCCAGCCCAACCAACATGCAAAGCTGCAGCACTGTGCTGGCTGCGTACGTTAGTAAGAGTGATCTTGATACTAGCTCATGTCGTGTCACCACGCTCTTGTGCTTCTCAACATGTACTGGGAATCTTGATTTTGATACTTCTTCTTGATTGCCAAATCAAACTTGTCGATCCGTGTGATGGTCCACATGCACCACGATGCAATCATGTTACACTTAGCTTGGCGTATGTACCATCAAGCATTGGCGGTGTGCACCGAATGTATGGATCCATCACCCACAACACTTGGGGGTGATGCATATTCAACTTTCTTTACGCTACCCGACAAAGTGGAATATAATGGATGCATTTAATTGGGTACCATGGATATTGTTGAGAAAGAAGAGTTGCAGCAAAGTGCTTACATGGTGAAGGGTATGTATTTTACAAAGTCTTCTTTGTTTTCTTTGTTCAACCACGAGGATTGATTATCGATCTTTTGATGAATGAGCACGGTGATTATAATCAAAGATCAAGTAGTGATGGTGTCATTGTGTCATAATGATTCATTATTCTCTTTATTATCGTGTTGTTGATATGTGGTGATCTGAACGACCTGTCATGATGTTCATAACTAGTTACTACATTACGCGGTATGCAGGGGATGTACGTGTATTCACACACGTTTGGTTTGAGCTAGGTTATTGAATTAAAGAACTTGTTACATATGTAAGAGCTACGGTAACTACTGTATATCGCTAGTGATCTTAGGATAAAGGATAAAACATCGCTTATGAGAAGCATGTGGTTTACATGGGAAAATGTTAAGGCGCTTTTGTAAAGCGTCAAGCACAGACAATTTGTACTCATACGCAACGTCGTACAGAGAAACGTAGATTCGATGATGTATTTTATTCTTCACAGAAATAGAAGTATCGAACTGCATTAAGAATTTTCTGGCTTTCTCCAATTTGCCCATTCTTCCAACGTGGCGTCATCAATATAATCGTATCGTAGCATGAAACCTTCTTCACCACCAACAAGTATTTGACTACAATAGTAAATGATTATTAATGAATGACTAATCCATAACGCCATTGTCATGCTTACCGGCAATCACGTGTGAAAGTGCAGCATCGTACTGCCTTGTTAGAACGTCGATGTGATAATTCAGTGATCAACTTGCCAGTATGGAGATTATATACGAATACAGATCCTGAGCTATTTCCAACACAGAGATAATTCTCATCCAAGCTTCATATAAGAAGAAACGGTGTAAGATTCTTGCATGCAAAGTGTTCCTCCACCTTGTTTTACCTCACGTCAAATCGTGAACAGCACTCGCCAGTTCGTATCCTTATTGATCGAATATGCTACACCATAAAGTATTGATTTAGTACAATATCCACTTTTCTCAACACTCTATCCAAGCTTACCTTTTCTGTATCAGCTTCCCATATCTCGATACGGCCATTGCTTGATTTTGAAATGACGTGACCATTTGCATATCGAATACAATCTAAGCATTATTATACGTTTAGTACTTTAGAACCTACTTTCATTATTTCTCTACACACATACCGATGTAGTTATCACCGTGAAATTTTTTGTACAGCTTGGATTGTTTCTTTTGAACTCGGATAGGCTCGTCTTGCTCGTCCAAACCATCAGGAATAGTCCACTGGCGAATCTCACCACGGGACGTGCCAGAGATAAATGTGTTTCCGGAAGGTGAGAAACACTAGAAAGCAAGGAGATATATGAATGATATGTTATACAATAAATATAAAATGAGGAATGCTTACCGTTACTGTGGCATCTGCTTCAAAGATGACAAGGCATTTCTTCTTATTCACATCCCATAATCGCATGGTACCATCTTTGGATGTCGACAGAATATAATTGTCACGTTGTGGATGGGGTTGTAGATCATGAATAGTTTCTACACAAATATCATGATTCAATTGAGTATACAAACGCAACATTGCTTTGACGTATATCCTATCTACTTACTAGCATGTCCTTCAAGAATCACCATCTCTTGTGATAAAGCTAAGCTCACGATATGAATTTGACTATCGGTACCTGCAGTTGCTAGCCATGCATCGTTTTCTCGATACAACCAGCAGAATGTATGCAATTCCTGATCATGTGTTAATACTGGGCAAATATCAACCAACCCCCAATCCAATGATCCTTACCCTTTTCACCTCGCCATCCTGTTGAAGAGAAAGATCAAAGTTGGACATGATATCCAAATGGTCGCCACAGTGTTCATTGTCATAGACGCTCATCTTTTAAAATCGATTGGTATCATTGTTCTCCATGAATTATGGATATGTGTGTGTACCTGACAACCACCCACAGAAGCAAGAACATTGCTCGTGTCAGTTTGATCTCGTTGAACCGATCCTCGTTTGTCAAAGGTTTTTTGCAAGTCAATGCCAACTGGACCGGACAAGTTTTTGTTGTTGAAAAAGAACGCAAGTTGGTGAATGGTGCTGGCGTGATTCTCCTTAATGATGCGTCGAAGTCGCATGTTGGCAAATACACGCTCTTGACGTTGCTCTCGTGATAATTCATCCGTTTTGGCGATCTTGTTGTTGTTACTCGATTCTTCTGATGCGTCGGTAGAAAGACGTCTCTTTACGCTGACCATGCTGTGGATATGAAGAAGAAGAAAAAGTGATAGTGAAATAATATACTCGCCGCTACCGCGTCGTTTTGGTGCACTGCACGCGTTCAATTTTTGGTGTCGGATCCCAATGTCACGTGTAGCTCTATTGCATCACATCAGTGCTATGATATAGATCACTTCCCTTAAGAGTAGACACTATAGATTCCTGCCATGAGATAGTATAGTCATCGAGTAATGTTACTCTTGCGTATTGTTACATAAAGAAAGCTTCTTAGTCACTGCATTCATTCCATTTTTTGATACTGCTGTGAACGCTTAAGTCATTTACAAATACTTGCATAATGATCACTCCCATGAAAACACAATACAAATGATGGATAAAGGAAATGTTGGGAAAGCAAGCAGCTTGTACATTCACTCTGGAAGTTGCACTATCATCTTAACAACGACAATGAGCTATAAGCCTACATACATGTCTCGATTAACATATCGTAACACAGTGTTGTATTTGTTGATGGCATATGAATATAAGCATAGTAGTCTGTTTGATAGCTACATGGTCTGCATGATCAAAAGAATGCAAGTGAGATGTTTAACGCAAGGGATGTTTGTAGAATGAGGAGGCGGACTTTCTTGTGCGCCCACAAATTTCCTGCAGCCATTCGCACCAGTGTGTGCATTTTCTTTTTCTTTCCATTATTATTTCCCTTATGGCTTCCCGTGCACTTTTCAACACCCAACTGACACGCACTCTAAAACGTCCTGGTGTGCGTTTCAACACTACATTCAATTCAAAGTTTGCTCGTGAACGTGATGCTGTCAAAGAGCATGCTGGCAGTATGTATTGTGTTATGTGCATAGTAGTAGAATGACCGTGTAACCTATTTTCCCACCATGATTCATCTTTTAGAGGCAGCTGATACATGGAAGAAGATTAGTCTCTTTGTCTGTATTCCAGCGTAAGTTGCCATGAATATTGTGAATGGTGGGAGAGAGAAAAAGAAGGAGCTATAAGGGTGTGTGTAATTGTATACGAAACACACGCACATGCACCTTTGTCGACGTCAGCTTACCCTATTTGTTTTTCTTTTTATAAGTTTGCTTGCAACCGGTATCAACGCTTACAACCTTGCCATGGCACATGAGGAACATATGAAGCATCATCCACATACGTGGGTTCATTATCCATACTTGAATATGCGTGCGCGCGACTTTTTCTGGGGCAAGGAATCACTCTTCTTCAATCCCAAGGTCAACCACTCAGCTACCGAAGAGTAGAACCACATTTATAAAAGTCGTTATGTTTTATACGATTTGTATTAAAAAGGATCTGTTGACTATCCCATTGTGTATCTTTCATGTCATTGTTGAAATATATCTCCTTCTTGTACAATAAATGCGTGGCATGATGTTTCTTTGTTATTTGTAACGTAGTGCAACGAATGAACAAAATATTGTGAAGGATTCTAGTGAATTGCATTGTTTATTTCTAAAGTGTCATGGAAACTAACGATGTGAATGAAACATGAAGTGAGATATCAATAGTTGACGACCGAATCGGAACACCAGTGACACGCGTGATCTGCTCTGATTTTCTTTGGACGCGGTTTGGCGTGTCTTGCTGTCACCCAAATACTTATATATACACACACCCCATGTTGGGAGAAGATTCACCAAGCCAAAGCCAATCGCTGGGTGGTTCTTTTGACCTAACCCAAGATGATACCCTTCTTGACGTCAACGATTTCAGTAGCATTCGCATCGACCACGCAGATACAGTTGCCAATCTAACACAAGCTTGGATCAACGAACGCAATGCCCCTGAACTTCTTCCTTACAAGCGTTATCTTGTAGAACCATTATTGAAGGCTATTGAAGATCAAGTGAGCTACTCGACAATGTCATAGATATCATGTATTGTCTTACACAACAAATACTAGACCGAGACTATCATGGATACCATGGACAATCCTCAACGCAAGTTTATATCCATGCTCTTTCAAAACGAGATTGAACGTATCAAGTTTGTAGTTCGAAGTTATTTGCGAACGCGATTATACAAGGTAATAAGATGGGATGTTATAAAAGAGATGGTATCCAAACTAATTGGTTTGAGTAGATTGAAAAATGCACGCTAGAAATCCTTCGAAGGGCAAATGAAGATGATAATATTCTCTCCCCACAAGAAACTGCATATGCTAGGCGGTAGGTACAATCACAATTGGGTAGATGGCATACTGACCATCAAGTCAATCATATAGGTATCAAGAGTTATTGGAGTCACACAATCATGATTCGTTTCTACATCTCATGCCAGCTGGTCAACATAGACAAGATGAAAAGGTGGCTGATTATGATATGGGTACGTGAATGCATTCGCGAGATAAAGCAACATGCTCAAATATAGTTATAGTGGTAAGAGCGAATATGGAAGCACCGGTATTTATCCGTGCAAGAGAAACTTGTGGGCCGATACAATTAGATCAAAGGTACGACAAACAGTACGGTTTATTCGATAGAAAGATATATCTCATGCGAATCTACAGAGACGAAGAAACAACAATGATCGAGAAAGACGATATTTATATCCTGCGATACAACGTCGTACGAGATTTGCTGCTGGGAGGCAATGTAGAATTAATTTAGATGTAGAAACACAAAAGACACATTGTATATAGGTCCTCAATCATTCTAGTAAAAAACGTTCATCTGATTTGGTCTTCGTAGCAAATACACATTAAGCTAAATTCGACATCATATCAAGCTGAGAGGATTCATTGTCAAATATCGCTTTATGCATTATTGTTGTTGAATGGAGTTGTCGTCCAAAGAGGGCAATACAGGAAAATGGGATAATGGGGAATCATGCGTCTGTAAATGATACATGTAGTACAAGCGCTTAAGCATTGACGACAGGTTCATCGTCAGGTGGGTAGCCGTCATCAACTATATGAAAATACAATTAACCACTTCGTCGATCACTCATGTGCTATACTTACTCTTTCGTCTAAACAAGGTGATTTCTTGCTGCTTAAAATAGCGACGATTCTCTTCATCAATCAACACCAAGTTCAAATAATATCTTGTCGAATATTTCTTGTTGACATCTATCGAGCAGTTTTAGTAATCAATATACGATCCATCCCATAATATACGCCATGTTACCTCGGAAAGTTGGTGCTAAATCGAAACCACCCAAGAACAATCGAATAGGAATCGTTTCACCACGAACTGGTGCACCATCCATGATTTCGAATTTGGTCACCGTCTCACTTTCATTGTACAAGTTGGGTGCTAAGCATCATTGTTTAATCAGTTCATGTATCCTCATTTATCCCTATCCTCCCGATTTACCTGCTCCAGTTGTTTCACGACGAATAATGGCCAGTTCCATTGTTTTGATCTTTATGCGTACCAGCAAAAAGTAAATCTTGCCGACAATGACATCTTTTAGATGATACCTATAGTAGCCAATGATATGAGCAACTTGCATATAATATCCTCTCTCCCTTCCTACACCATACTTACTTGGACTTGTTATACTCGAATTCAATGTGCAAGCAATCTTCAATACCGACTTCCATTTTGATAGAGTTGTTGACGTCAGTTGGCATTCGATACGAGTAGACCCAGATATCCTTTTCATGGACAAGATCAGCAAGTCGACGGGATACGGTAACACGTACAAAGTATCTGAGAATTACAAGACACGCAAGTATGAGCTGAGTATAATAAGCGCAGCAGCAACCAATGACCTTTCCATAATGCCAAGAAGATCCCTTCCCCACCCACCACCATGATCCTTTTTCACCCATTTTGCTTACCTTAATCGCACATTGATACCATTGTAACATTCATATTGCTTCTCGACACGTTTGAACTCGAAATCAAATGAGGTGTTTTGACGAAGTTCACCGGGAGCTGCTACTTCTTGAGAAAGGGTCAAGAATTCATGCGGGCGTCCTCGATCGTAAAAGAGCTCTGATAAATACATATTAGCTATTCTTCCATCTTCATATATGCATACACGTATCCAATAGCCATCGTGTACTTGCCTATGCTTCCCACAAACTCGACTTTAATACCATTGTGTTCGAGTCGTTTGCCGTTTCTCAAACGAATATTGACCTGTTGATAGTATGATAAGCTATCTCCTCCGTCATATACAAGCACAGGTTAATACTTTACCTTGCCACTAACAGTTTCACCATCGAGATACACTGGATATGTTTCTGTGCGGTCCTTGTCGACCTTGATGTCCACATGTTTACGTTGATCGGCATCAGCAAAGGTGATATCCACGTCCACAGGCGTGGAAAGACCGAGAAGACTCTGAACGAAAATATAAAATGAGCATGGAGTTGCCGACGTTGATGAATGCGGTAGGAATGCGACATACAGCCATGGACATTGTTGGTGGTGATGGGAAGAGAAGCGTTGATAATCCGCCAAAAGCGTAGCGGAGAAGAGAAAGTAAGAGAGTGAGAGAGTTTCACATATACGATCTGATCATGCAGTTTTTTTATTCTTTTGCGCAAAGCATGGGGATACGAGTATAATGAAAATGACAACTACAAGAAAAGCAAACAAATGCAAAAAAGGGATGTGATATGGAAGGGGCATAGCATAATTATCGATGAGGAAAGTTGATGGATGGGAGTATCATCCTTGTGAGTGAGAAAAAGGTGGAATAAGGATGATGGAATTAAAATGGTGTATGTAAGAATGCTTTTGTTTTGTTCTTTTACTGCTTGTTGCTGATGCGTGCCTTGATCTTGGGATGAATGATAAAATCGTCCAGAGCTTTACCAGCTGGAACCATAGGGAAAAGTTGTTCATGCTTGCATACAACAGCATCCATTAACACAGGTCCATCGTGAGCCAAGAATTCAGCCATCTTCTCGGGGATCTCCTCAGTCTTGGTGACACGAATAGCCTTAACGCCCATAGCTTCGGCCAACTTGCAAAAGTCAGGATTCTTCATCACGGTACCAGAATACCTCTCTTCATAAAACAAATCTTGCCATTGCTTGACCATGCCTTGGAAAGAGTTGTTCATCAAAAGAACCTTGACGCCAATATTGAATTCAGCTGCTGTAGCCAATTCCATAGCTATATATTATACATATCAATGAGTCATGTTGATCTAAAAACTTTATAAAATCACGTGCTTACCAGTCATGGAAAATGAAGCATCACCATCAATGTCAATGACAGTCTTATCAGGTTGAGCTACCTTGGCACCAATGGCACTTGGGAGACCATAACCCATTGTACCAAGACCACCAGAGGTGATAAATGTACGAGGATGGCGCCATCGATAATGTTGAGCGGTCCACATTTGATGTTGACCAACACCAGTAGTGATAATGACATTTTCCTTATTGTCCATGGTTTGCTTGTTAAGTTCTTCAATCAATTGCTGGGGTTTCAAGGCATCCTTGTCAGTGGCAGGCAAATCATAATAGAAGGGATATTTCTCCTTCCATTCATTGATCATATTGAACCATTCACTGCGTTCAGATCTTTCCACATGTGGCAAGATCATCTTGAGATTCTCGGTCACATCACCTTCGATAGCTTCAGTTGCTTCAACAACCTTGTTAATGTTCTTGGGCATGATTTCAAAGTGCAAGATACCACCACGATTCTCACGAGCAGCCTTGACAGCTTCAGGAGCAAATGAAGGAATAATACCAGTGACACGATCATCGAAACGAGCACCAAGAGCAATAATCAAATCGGCATTTTGCATAGCCAAGTTGGCATAACAAGAGCCATGCATACCCAACATATGAAGGGACTTGGGATCCATTTCATCATAGGCACCCAAACCACAAAGTGTAGTGGTCACAGGGATATTACCATCATCAGCAAGTTTTCTCAGGACTTCAGGTCCTTCAGGATGACTTAAGACACCTTGACCAGCATAAATAACAGGACGCTTAGCCATATTGATAAGTTCGGCAGCACGATGCAACACAGGATCACGTTTGGCAGCAATAGCTTCTTCAGTAAAGGCACCAATGGCAGTATTGGGAATAGCAGTAGGACGCGATGGAATGGATGGATTACTAGGGATAGGTCGACGCAAGATACCAGCAGTAACATCCTTGGGAAGATCAACAAGTACAGGACCTGGACGACCACTAGTGGCAATAGCAAATGCTTCATTGATACGACGTGGAAGTTCACTGATATCCTTGACAAGCACATTCCATTTGGTACAACCACGTGAAATTCCAACAACATCAGCTTCTTGGAAAGCATCGGTACCAATTGCTGAAGTCACAACTTGACCACTGAATACAACAAGAGGAGTACCATCAGCCATAGCATCAGCCATAGCAGTGACAACATTCGTAGCACCAGGACCCGATGTAACAAGAACAACACCAGGTTTACCACTATATCATAATATAAAGATGAGCATTTTGTTATCTTGGATAATCACCCCTTACTTACGTGGCTCGTGCATAGCCTTCAGCCATATGACCAGCACCTTGCTCATGTCGTGGCAAGATGAAATCAAAGTACTTTGACTCATGAATGGCATCGAATACAGGAAGAATGGCACCACCAGGGTAACCAAACACATGTTTGACATTATGGCGCAGCATCATTTCATGAAAGATTTCACCACCTGTCATACCGACAAACGAGTCATCCATTTCAACAGCGTTATTCTTTCGATACTTGAGTGGTTGTGGGCGTCGTTGGGACTTTGGAATTTGCACAGCAGCTCGTTCATGAGAAGGTGCAGCACTAGTAGAAAAATAAAAAATGTGAATGATTTAATCTCACAAGTGGCAATTTTCTTTGTTCAACATACTGTGTAGCAGCGGCACCTGTAGTTTTGCGAGAGGTGTGGATCATGCAAGCGGTCAATGCTCGTTTACCGCTGGTTGCAGTGTAACGATTAAAGAGTTGCCTTGATGATAGTCGAAATGCTGCAGAGGACATCATAATGGATATTCAATAAGAAATAAGAATAAGATGCCTTAAGACGGCTAAAGTGAGATAGGGAAAGAGGAAGAATTCGAGGAGGTGTAATCCGATAAAAAATAAAAGAGATAATCTCTTTCTGGCTGAACTTTAAGAAAAACTTTCGATGGAGTCGGGTGTTGAATCTGCATCCAAATCAGAGTGAGTCAGTTGCATTTGCATCCCCTTGGCATGCCCCATGTTTAAAGAAGTCTTACCAGGTAATGATGCTCAACACACTAGTAGGAAAGAAGATCGTAATAGATCTATGCATTAGATCCTGATCTAGGGTGTTTATATAAGATGCTTGTGCAATCTTTCGGTTGCATGACTTGTTCAGTGCTCCTTTACATCGAAATGAGTCACACCAATCAAATTCACGCTTGACCATTGTATTGATAAGATATAACTAAAGCAGTGCGCTTATTGGTCACATCACACTATGAATCGACTTGACATGCTACCCACAATACGGGTTGCTGCTACACATGCTAAAACCCCGTCACGATAACCCCCACTTGCTTAAAAGAGGTGACACTTTGCGCGTGGTGCATTTTCCTTCACATCGTTTTCCTTTTTCACTTTTTTCTCAAAAAATGGCTTCTCGCATCTTTGCTACTGCTGTTCGTGCTGCTTCTCGTCGTGCTATTGTGCCTGCTGTTTCGCGTCCTATTGCTGCTATGGCTTCTGCCAACTTGAAGCAAACTGCTGTCAAGGCATCTGTAAGTAGTAGTGTAAAAGTATCCCATGTGATTTAAAGCGCGTCACTCATTTTGTATATTTAGATGACTCCCATGCGCGGTTATAAGACCCTTAACTTTGGTGGTGTTGAAGAAACCGTTTATGAGCGCTCCGATGTTCCCCGTGAAAAGTTGCTTGAGACTTTCAAGGATGATACCATTGCTGTTCTTGGTTATGGTCCCCAAGGCCGTGGTCAAGCTTTGAACTTGCGTGACAATGGTGTTAATGTCATTATTGGTCAACGTGAAGGCAAGACCTTTAACCAAGCTGTTGAAGAAGGCTGGGTTCCAGGCAAGAACCTTTTCCCTATCCTTGAAGCTACTGAAAAGGCTACTGTTGTCATGAACTTGCTTTCTGATGCCTACCAAAAGGCTATCTGGCCTGAAATGGCACCTCTTATCACCCCTGGCAAGACTCTTTACTTCTCTCATGGTTTCTCTATTGTGTACAAGGACCAAACTGATATTGTGCCTCCCAAGGGTAAGTGTATTTTTGGATGCGGAATATATGTCGGTGGTATGTGCGCTTGCAGCAAAAGTGGTGACACATTATATCTTTTTCTATAGATGTTGATGTGATCCTTGTTGCCCCGAAGGGATCTGGTTTCACTGTCCGCCGTTTGTTCCAAGAGGGTCGTGGTATCAACTCATCTTTCGCTGTTTACCAAGATGCTAGTGGAAAGGCTCGTGATCGCACCATTGCTTTGGGTATTGGTATTGGTTCCGGTTATATGTACGAAACTACCTTTGAAAAGGAAGTGTACTCTGATTTGTTCGGTGAACGTGGTGTCTTGATGGGTGCCATTCAAGGCTTGTTCCAAGCTCAATATGAAGTTCTCCGTGCCAATGGTCACTCTCCCTCTGAAGCTTTCAATGAAACTGTTGAAGAAGCCACTCAATCTCTTTATCCCTTGATTGGTGAGCGTGGTATGGATTGGATGTATTCTAACTGCTCTACCACTGCTCAACGTGGTGCTCTTGATTGGTGGCGTCCTTTCCATGATGCTTCCAAGCCTATCTTTGAACAACTTTATGCTTCTGTCAGAGATGGTTCTGAGACTGCTCGCTCCCTTGATCGTAACTCTCAACCCGATTACCGTGAGAAGCTTGAGGAAGAGTTGAAGGAAATTCGTGAATCTGAAATCTGGCGTGCTGGCAAAACTGTTCGTCAACTTCGTCCTGAGAATGTTGGCAAGAACTAAACATGACACTTTCACATCCACACACACAATCACACAATCACACGATAACTCTTATTCAATGTAACCAACCACACCTATAATTCCCTTTTGTACCTGAAAAAGTTACTACTTTCCTCCCGTTTGCATTTGTACAGAAAAACAATCCCTGTCATTTCTAAGGAATAAACCATATCTTCTCATTGATTGAGGATAACAATACATATATTTTCTATTTTGTTTACAAGGATGATGATACATATTAATCTACATAGGAAAAGATGTATATAAAGATGGATGGAATCTATGAATCAACCAATAATAAATGATCGATAGGAAAATGACATGTCAAAAGATCACGAGGAACACGCGTTATCCATAAAGAGCGACGATGACTGATGGATCAGCAACAGCCAATCAAAAGAGATGCATCCATAGTGATTCATCGTGTAACTATGAATCGGGTGGTCAAGCAGGATCGAGCGGTGCTTGTCATTTCTGCTTAACTCTTTCTCCTCGTTTATCGTTTCATATTCTTCTCAAGTATGGCTTCTCCCAAGAAAATATCCATTGTTTGCCTTCCTGGTGATGGTGTTGGTCCTGAAGTAGTGGCTGAAGCTGTCAAGGTCTTGCAAAAGGTTGCTGCTCACCGTTCCAAGTCTCTCAATGTCGAGTTTGAATTCAAGAATGAGCTCATTGGTCTTGCTGCTTTGGAAAAGACAGGTATGTATACACTTGCATTGGAACTCCAATGAGCACTTTGCAATGAGGATAGGGCGTGTGTGTGTGGCTATTATGAAAACGCGTACAGGGGTAGAATGATATGCGTGGGAGAAATGGCTGACATTTGAATTGCGTATGATTAGGTGAACCCCTTCCTGATAGCGCATTAGATGCATGCAAGGCTGCTGATGCTATCTTACTTGGTGCTGTGGGTGGTCTCCCTGGTGCAAAGATTGGCAATGGTCCTCGTCCTGAACAAGGATTGTTGAAACTTCGAAAGTCCCTTGATCTTTATGCCAATTTGCGCCCTGTTACATTTGCATCAGAAAGCTTGACAAGTTTGTCACCACTCAAGGATCAAGTTGTTCAAGGTGTTGAATTTGTCTTTGTTCGTGAATTGGTGGGTGGTATCTACTTTGGTGATCGTAAGGAAGCTGGCGAGGATGGCAAGGGTAAGTGATAAAAGAGTACAAGTGTCATACAGAGTATTTATATTCTATGTGATTAGCATACGATACCCTTCCCTATTCCAAGGAAGAAATTGAACGTGTTACTCGTCTTGCTGCCTTGTTGGCATTGAAGCAAAACCCTGTTGGCAAGATTCATTCTATTGATAAAGCCAATGTTTTGGCTACTTCTCGTCTCTGGCGTAAAACTGTCACTGAAACACTTGAACGTGAATTCCCACAATTGCAATTTGAGCATCATCTTGTCGACTCTGCTGCTATGGCTATGGTCCAAAACCCAAAGAAGCTTAATGGTGTTGTTCTCACTGAAAACATGTTTGGTGATATTCTTTCGGATGAAGCTTCCGTCATTGTTGGTTCCCTTGGTTTGTTACCTTCCGCTTCGTTGAATGGTCTTCCTGATGGCAAGAGCAAGTGTGTTGGCTTGTACGAACCTATTCACGGTTCAGCTCCTGATATTGCTGGTCAAAACATTGCCAACCCTATTGCAACTATCCTCAGTGTTGCCATGTTGCTTCGATACTCGCTTGGTTTTGAACAAGAGGCCAAGGCTGTTGAAACTGCTGTGCGTCAAGTATTGGATGGTGGTGTGCGTACTCGCGACTTGGGTGGTGATCAATCGACTACTCAAATTGGTGACAAGGTCACTGAAACTCTTGGTCCTATCCTCGACGCTCTCAACTAAATGTCAGTTATCCATCATTTACTGCTCATTGTACAAAGACCATGTTCATAAGAAAAACAATAAAACTCATGCAGTGCGCTACAAATTGGATATGATGCATCGTGTATGAAACAGTGATGATGTATAATACAATATGGAAACATAATCAGGGGTATACACTAGATGAATAGCTCTAACATTTCTTCTTCATAAGGTACAATCGTAAACCATCCTTGGTGTACTGCTCCCGTTTGGGATCTTCCGTAACCTAGAAAATCAAAGGATTAGATCATCAACACTTGCTTATATTTCTTATCATTTCCTTACTTCGATTAAATGAAACTTTTTCCTTGCCATTTGAAAGAATCGCTTATTGGCTCTTCTTCGTTTCCGATAGCTCATGTATATTTCAGTATCCTTGTTTGACAATGCCACTAACGTATCAATCAAAGGTTGATATGCCACTTCCAAATATACACAATCTGAAGCCAATATCACATCAGGCACTGGGATATCCGATGAGATGGGTTCTCCCCTGTAATTCAATTAGCACCCATACATTGAAGATACGCATCCATTGACTCTTACCAATCCAAGATATTGGCTTGAACACGATCATCCAATTGGTTCAGTGTAATGTTTTGGCTCATAAGGTGCATCATGGGACTACAAATAAACGCCGACTTGTCAATGACCAAGCTATATTCCGGACATAAAAGGAAAAAGCATGATACTTA
Source organism: Lichtheimia hyalospora FSU 10163 (assembly GCA_025094155.1). Classification (NCBI taxonomy): domain Eukaryota; kingdom Fungi; phylum Mucoromycota; class Mucoromycetes; order Mucorales; family Lichtheimiaceae; genus Lichtheimia; species Lichtheimia hyalospora. The sequence goes on from PTRB01000049.1 coordinate 138,348, forward strand.
CATTTGATCAGTAATCACCATAGTGTCAATGTTGTCACATCTCTTAGCAACGGCCAAACCAACTAGGCCAGTACCAGAACCGAGTTCCAATATTTTCTTTCCTTGTAAAAAGGTGCCTTGTGTTTGCTTTTGCTTCCACAACATGTAATCCACCATAACACCAGCTGCTTCCCAAATCTTGCCACCGCATCCACCACTCAAATCTTGAGCCAATTCAATAGGTGTATCCAATAATTCAAATGTTACTTTGCCAATGGCGCCATATTCAGGAGGAGGAGAACTTTCAACAAGTGTCATGCGCCCAAATGGATCTTGTTCATCAATGCTGCTGAGATCAGAATCGTAACCATCCAGACGTAACACCGGTAGACTTTCGGGCAAGTCGTCAACGTGAGCAAGAGAAGTGTATGCCATAGGAAAAGGAAATAAAGGGAAAAGGGAAAACTTTTGCAAGCTACTATCATATTTTTATAACGGCAGTCGCGTCCCGAACCTCTTGCAATTCAAAGCAGTCCACATAAAGCGGTACCCTATCTTTTGCATTGCCATGTGCTCCGAACCTTAGAGATATGCCGATCAATAGCACCCAATGTGTCACAATAAGCGATTGGACAGGTATCCCGTATGGAAGCAATGTGGCGCCAAGCGGGTATTGAAATAAACCTTATCCCCATATCCAATACACATCACCATCATCCAATATTGAACACACAGTGAAACTATACCTGCAATAGCAATAGTTGGTTATGTAACAGAATTAGAATAGCGATACGTTTACATGATATGGCAAGTTCCACTAGCTGTTATCTCATATATTCTTACACACCTACCCTTACACTTTATCATTTCACAATGCTTTTAGTTTCTGACATATTATAAAACGAGAGAGTGAATAAATTTCATTCTCACAATACTTTGATTTGTCCCTTTGTTTCCATAATCATTGTCTCACTTGCATATTCATCTCAGTAACTGGAAAAGGCGCTGTGATAGCTGAATGATTTCATTGTTCAATGATGGATACACCACATTACATATTTTTCCCCTATCATTTATATAACTTCTTGATTGCTTTGCAACTGGGAATGACCAAATGTTTATGCGTCTCCCATATCTTGCTTCCCTATGAAACGGATGTACTGAATGTTCTGGGATCATTTACAGTGTTTCATTGTTATCGTACTTTCATTGTCAAAGTCGCCATTATGATATGGGATCGACATAATGAGATAAAACTTTAGTGTTTATTGTTCGATGGGGGTTACATATCCATATACATATCATATATTTTTTGATTTGACCTATTACTGTTCCTCTCGTGATACAGTTATTGATGATGATACAGAGACACTCACCACTACAATCCAAGGACTAGATCGGACACTTGTGTCTCGTGGTATAAGCGCATTAGAAGATCCGGTTGTGGACATGAATGCAGAAGGTTACGTTGTGCTAATGGAAGAAGACTAATACTAGTATCAGCTATTGTCATTTCATAAGTTATGATAAGATACAATATTGGACTTTGTTGCCTTTGAATACACATCGTACCCAACTAAATCATCACCACCTTTTTCACATCATTTGAAATATTCGATGATGTTTTGCCACTCACAGATGATCCAAATAAGCCATGTATTGGTAGGCAAATGAATGAATGACTCTTTATTCCAAATACAGTAACTATGGGAAGTGATTGATGCAAGCTATTGCTATTTGTATAAAAACAATTCATGCGTAATGGATGTGGTGTTTGTAGTAAAGGTGACGGGTGCGTAATAGCCAAAACTGCATGACTGAATATGGTACATCTTGTTCCTCCTTTATCTGCGTTTAACGTGCTCAAGTGCTTATGAATGACGATCCGCAGCAAATCCGGTACCTGGAAAGTAAAAAGAGGAATCAGGAGACACTCGAGCGTATGCAACGATTAGGCAAGTAAAACATACGCGTTGAAATGCATGTCAAATGACATAATGTTGACGATCGTTGCATAGAGCATGAGATTGCACGTGTAAAAAGCGAGATTCGTGAAAAGCAAGTTCGATCGTCACTATTGCAATCCTATCAGCAACAATGCAATGACCGGATATATCAGCAGAAGGCATACCAGCAAATGTTGACCGAGATACAAGAGCAGGACATAATACGACACACAGGGCATGGTGATGGTGATGATAGCCATACGATTCAGCAGCTATGTCAAGTTTTAGAGCATCGACTCTTGTACAACAACAGCGACAATGATGACAATGAATCAATCAAAAGTTACCTGACATCCAGAAACACAAGTCAAGTATTGGCATGCTTAAGGCGTTATTTGCATTCATTACCGATCGAAATACCATCGCCTTCATCACAACCAGTGCCACAGGAAAAGAAACGTATCCAACATGAACGAGTATCTCTGGACCAACTCATCGAGATACAGCAACAGGAAACGCAACTAGAACAACGTGTACGAGATCTCTCACAGCAAGTGCGTGTGCGTATCAACCATTTTTATCCTGATCCTAGTATCCAAGAAGCACTCTGGTAAGATAAGAGGATGAAATTCTGTTTTAATACTAATGACATGTCAGGCAATGTATTCGTATGCGAGCTGAAAGCAGAGCAAGTACCACTGAGTTCAAGTCCTTGAAAGTAATTGCAGATCAACTCGAGAACGAAGTACCAGAAGAATTGGAGGATAAGACTAACACAATGGACGATTTGATTCATACAGTGGTACATATTATATATAAATTCCTGTGTTTATCGTTGCATTTGACTGATATGGTATTATCATAGGCTGAAAGGCAATCACGGGTAGTACAGCTGATGGATGAGAACCGGGATTGTGCAAAAATGATCCAGGATTATCATGAGGAGGTAGGATTCTCTTTATTTCGTGCAGATCTTCAATCTTATACAATGGTTTATTCTAGGATCGAGCAATGAGAAGTGAAACACAAGAACAGTTAGCAGAAGACTTAGAAACGGTGTTGGATGTGTTGACTGGCAGCATTCGCAAGCACGTAGATCTCTTTCATCGATTGCCATTGATACCAGAAAGGTAAGTTATCCTATAACAGCTCACACAAGCTCTTATCATTAACAACAGTTATAGCTACAATGTCATTCCAAAACCTCGTGATAGCACACGATTGGAGCAAATCAAAGATGCATTACATCCATACTTGAATCCAGTAAGTCTTCTTCATCACGCACAAGTATCTATCACACCTTTTAATCATGCCATTATAGTCGAGATCGGGTCTTATCCAAACTCTGGGTGAGACGCTCATACGAGGTAAATTGAGAGTGATTTTATTGCTGTTCTTGAAGCTCATAACATTTATTATACTAGTCAATGCGCTTGTACATATGGACACTCCTAAATCCGATATCCGAGAATCGCTCGAGTTGCTAGGTAAGAAAATGATGGGGATGGAACACAACATGGGACAACTTGACTTATTGGATTAACAGTGCAAGAATGGCATGATGATTTGCATAAACGTGATGTTCAAGTATCACCACCGCTGGCGAACGAAGATTCTATTGATGCCATCGTACAAGCTGGAGATGCTTTCAAAAGTATGTTGCTTGGTCATTATTGGAGCATTATGCTAATTCCCCCCTCTTTCTATCTCAACAGAAAGTATAAAGTCAAAGCATGAATTATTCCTGTCACAACAACAATCCCAAATCCGAAATCGACTTCAACAATTGCAACAAGTGAACAAGGATATAGAATCAGTCAATCAAATCATCGAGGAAGGAAATCTCATAAAAAATGGAGCGATTGCAGTCGATCTAGCATACCAAGACAAAACTTTCCAAGAATGGCTTGATATAATCAAGAAAAGCCGATAATCACACTCATTGCCCATATCCATTGTACATCATTCATGCATATCATTTGATCATTTCTTTATCACCATCAATAAATTCATCATGCTGCTATACGTTCATAACTCCAAATTCTAGCTCTATTATCACCGGATCCTGTAGCGAATACAGGTCGACCATTAGCAGTTACTGCCACCGAGATTACTATAAACAAGTCTCTTTAGTTATCCATCCTATCAATAAATCCAAAAGTTGCTTACCAGAATTCTTGTGTCCTTGAAGCATAAGTTGAGCCTGACCAGTCCTTGCATCCCAGAACTGAACAGCACGATCCTTAGAACCAGATACGATCCAACGATCATCAGGAGTGCATGCAACTGAAAGAACGAAATCCTTGTGACCTGTAAGTGTCATCTTGCAAGGATGTTGACCTTTGCTGCGATCGGTACCAAGATGCCAAAGTTTGATGGTTTTATCAAGACTACCACTGACAAGAGTGCGTCCGTTGCTCATAAAAGCGACTGAATATACGCTATCCTTATGTCCTTCAAGGCGTTCAAGTGGTTGTCCTGTTGTAATATCCCATACACGCACCATCTTATCCAAACTACCAGCAGCTACCAATCTTCCATCAGGTGATACAGCAACGCTGGTGACACCAGGGTCCTTTTGCTCTGGATCAGTAATTGGTAATGTATGAATACAACGACCATCTTCAACACTCCATATGCGCACGGTACGATCACCGGAGCCTGATACAACGACTCGACCATCACGACCGAAATCAAGTGAATAAATATCTTGACCGTGACCTGTGAGACGCGTACGAATCATTCGGCGTGCAATATCCCAAATCTATTCATATCATCATTCAGTTATTTCCATGTTGACAAGTGCTATTGTATCAACTTACACGAATTTGTTTATCTTCAGCACCCGTTGCAAGGTACATGCCATCAGGACTAAAGCATACCGAACGAATATAAAGGTCACCATCTCGTTGTACACTGTCATCCTGAAGTGCACATAAGGGTCGTCCAGTAGTCACATCATAAATATAAGTGATGCGATTGCATCCTGCTGCCATATATCTTCCATCATTGCTAAACTTGACACAGCACACCACACTAGGATGGTCGAGTGAGTGAACAAGATCGACACCAAGGTGGCGTGGCAATACAGGACTTGATCTATAAAAAAAAAACAATGAATTACATGGATTGGATCAAGAAAATAAAACATGACTTACAATGCAAACCAATCTTGGCCTTCCATTTTCATGCTTGCAGGAACACTTTGTGGATCAATATCACCCAAGGATGCTGGTGCAGTAGCAGAATGTGGAGAAGAGGTATCCAATTTAGACATGGCACTAGGAGGACGAGCTGGTGGTGGCATAGGAGAATTATACTGATGTGGATCAGTGGCTTCATGTGGAGGAGCTTGTGTGGAAGGTGGTGCGGATGTGGGTGGTGGTGGTGGTTGATGATGATGATGATGATGATGATGATGATGGGATGATCCAGGTGCTGGTAATGGTGGTGTTCCAGGTAGAGCAGTAGCTCCTGACGAAGGTCCAGTAACACGAGTATATCCATAACCTCCTAGGAGAATCCGGTTGATCACTTTACCATTAAATTTCATTTATTATATACCATGTTCCTGTCGAGAATAAGGTCCTGGTGCTGGGGATGTAGGCATTCTTCCTCCATATAACCCTGCTTGTGATGTAGGTGGTGGTGGTGCTATATGAATTCATTTGAATGAATGGATGAATCATGCATTGTAAAAGGTTGTTTGGTTACCTTGTGAACTAGCAGTAGATGGTGGATGATGCATAGCAGGAGCTGATCCATTTGGATAACCAGGATGTTGCTGTTGTTGTTGTTGTGGATTAGCTGAAGGAGGATAACCAGGATATGCTGGTTGATTGTGATGTGCAGGTGGAGTAGCTAATCCAGGTTGTTGTTGAGCTGTTCTTGGACTATCATGTGGATTATTCATGATACCACCGAAATAATTTGAACCAGCAGGTCCAAGATTAGGTGGAGGTGGAGTATGATGATGAACTGGTACTTCTCGAGTACTTGATTGTGTTGTAGGTGGCAACGATGATGACGGTGGTGGTGGTGGTTGTGAAGGAGGAGGAGGTTGTTGTGGATGTGGTTGTCCTCCACGTGCATGTGCTTGTTCGAGTTGTTGTCTTAGTCTAGCGATTTCCTCTTCGTAACTAATATATACGCGTGGATCATGATTAATGATTGCTTGACTCCTTTTTGGAACAGTCTTGTTCTGTCAAATCCTCACCACCCCTTTACGCCAACCCAATATGTGATCCTTACTGTTCTTTCAAGCTCTTCTGTGATCTTTCTAGTTTAAGTAGACTTTTTTGAAAATGACTCATTTCTTGCACCTGCGCGTTCACTACAAAAGATAATCAACATTGGATGATAACGCGAATAAACTACATACTCTTCAGCTCAAAGTCATCTCGCTGGCTTTTACACATGTAAGCTTCTTGAGCAAGCTGATCAAATTCAACGCGGATGGCATCCAGCATTTCGACAATGCGGCTTTGAACCGCGGGCATCATGGGACGATGGTTGTAAACGGACATGTAATCTGATAGTGAATAAAGGAAAGTGAGTAAGTAGAACGCGAAAGGGGATACAAGTGGCTTACCAAGTGAATATGTTGTTGGGTATCGGTTACTGGATTCTGAAAAAGAGGGAAGGGGGAGGCGCAGGTTTGGAGAATAAAAAAGTTAACTGGGTTTGATGATGAGGTGGTGGTAAAAGAGAAGGCGAGGTGACACCCGTGCATGTTCCGAACTCGTATCACCATGTCATGGTGTCACTTACTTATTACAGTGTACCTGAGGAACAACTATCGTTTACCATCCTCTTATTCGTTGGCCATCCTCTTACGTATTAGATCATCCCCCTCCTTCTCCTCCTTATAAACGTATCATGCATTTTATCTCCATAGCAACACATTTTAATCCCTGATCACTCTTGCATGGATTGCATACATGTCCCATTTATTCGGGTGGCTCGAGATAACTTGTGCCACTTTATCCATGTGTATGTGTCATCATGTTGTGTACAGTTATATGCATTTGGAAATATACAACTTGGGGGGGAGTGATGGTATACACTTTTCGGATTCCGCAAGCTTGGTACACTTCTACCACACACATTTTAATATCCCATTACAGATCTTGGTCTACCCGTCAGAGTCAATAGAATATTCAAAGTGGATTCACCGTGATGGACCTGAATCAGAGCTTTGGAAGAGATAGTGTGAGTTTGATACTGCTGGTCAGATCCCTGATACAACCCAGTTAACCAACTGAAATCACTCTCTTGCTTATGGATGTTGCTGGTGCTTTTGCTTGATACGTTTGGATGAAAGGAAAAGTGGATGGCTCATTCTTTTTTTGTAGTGAAAACAATAATGACAACACATAAATATCTATTTAATGGTGGTTGACCAATCACCACTGATGGACAGTTTATTAAGACAACTCATGGTCAAGGTCAACCGAGAGATCCATTCGCAGAAATGCATGATTCAAGCGAAAAGTACAAAACTTGAATATGTTCGCTTTATCGGATTACTACTAATAAACACACCCCATCATCATTATCCTTTCTAGCGCAAAAAGGACGTTACATTTTTTTTCCTATAAGCTGTGAACGACAACATCGCTTTTATATGTGCGTTGTTGGCGTGTGAATATTTGTACTCACAAAGAAAGATGCACGGGTTGATTCATTGGATTGATTCGGTTCTTTATTAAAGCATCAAGCGTGATTGATCGTTCATGCGTCAATCTCCAACAAATTAGATCGGGGACCATATCCATAATCAAACAATGGTACCCATTTCCTATCATGGTACGTATTTTTCTATAGTCGACTCATATGTTTTGAACACACTGTACAAAGAGATATGCCAACTGGGTTTTAACTAGGTAATGTGTACCAGATGGGGGACGGTTTTATTTGCTTGTTTCCCAACACATGCCAACACCAAACACAAACTTTATATCCTTCTATATTCCAAGATTCACATGTAACATAAGACCGTATAAGCGATCACATCGGGGGAGGAGAGGGCGTTGTTTATAGGTAAAACAAAAGGATGGTTACACTTGTTTACGTCTCACCACCCAATACATACATACACACATACACTAATATAAGAGAAAGACTATCTATCAAAACCTTTACAACTTGCGATAGTTTCGCAGGGCCGATTCGACGGCAGCAGCAGCCCATTCTTCGGAATGATGGAAACCTTCTTCAGTACTAGCACGAGCAATAGCTTGCTCGTCATTGTAGCAAGTCAATACACCAAAGATAACGGGAACACCAGTATCCAATTGCACACGCATAATGCCATGTGTCACGGCATCACAAATGTACTCAAAGTGAGCAGTACCACCCTTAATGACAAGACCAAGGCAAATCACTGCATCAAATGCACCAGTCTTCTTTTCGTTGCTGCCAGCAGAGCCTTCCTTTTTGCTTAGTGCGGGAGATCCCAAAAGATCACTGGCGGTAGCGGATGCTTGGGAACGTGACAAATCAATCAATTGCTTGGCAGCCATTGGAAGTTCATATGAACCCGACACAGTGTCCTGAATACATATATATCATAATGAGAACATCATTCATACCATGTATCATGTTAAATATATACCGTGTAAATGTTCTCGGGCAAAACACCGTGCTTCTTGATCAACGTCTCGTACACAACCTTGTACATTTGGTCAACAAGAGCATAGTTCCATCGTGTGTGAACAATGGCAATACGAAGACCAGAGCCATCGAGCTTGGCAGAAGATTCCTTGACACCCTTTTCAAATGTAGCCATTCGGGAAATATACAATAGAGCAATAAAGAGTTTCCGTTCACGACCACCACCCTCCTCTCACGTATAAGCGCGCTCTCCTCTGCTTACACAGCATCAAATAACAAACCACGTCACCAATCAAAATGCAAGATGCCGACTAATCATCACATAAGCACATTTCTATCATCTGCCATGCATATGAAAGCTTGATCCACTACACTTGCCATTCTAAATTGCATCACGTGAGCAAGAGCAATAATGCATCCTTATTCATGATTTACTGGGCTGCTTATGTATCGTTATTGCATACATTGCATAATCATGCACCCCACTGCTTTGTTTAAATCATTCACGCTTTTGTCACATGACCCTGCCATGATCGACGAAAAACCACGTGAATCCGATTGCTTTATTCATTAAAAAGATAATGCTTCCTACGTATTCATTATCAAGCACGGGACAATACTGAATTTGGAACTTGATATAATAAGTTGATGTTGTTATCAGATCGGTCAAGCTTTCCTTGTGGGTATTTCCAGTTACACATTTCTTTAAGGTATATGAGCATATGGGTTATAGAGATATACTGGTACTGAGGATAGCTCTACTCAATGGATGTAAGTGGGAAAAGATATGTGTGCGTCATTCTACGAATATACGTATACTATTGAAAGAGTTGGACTCTTTGTGAGATGCCTAGTGGCACTGAATCACACAAGCTAATCTATAACAACGCTTGTCTTTCGATAATCCCATTATCTGCAATGTATCTAGAATCCTTATAGTTGGATGTTGTGATTCACTTGGAATCTTCACTTTTCACATCATTTAGTTTAGAAGCAACAAACATGTTTGACCATTGATGAATGAATAAGAGTGTATAATGCTTTTACGCTTATAGAAACGTGTATTGAACCAAATTATGAATATAAAAAAACAATGTGCTATGAGAGTTGTCGATAGGGATGCGGATGAGAATAGCGGTATCACGAATGTGTGAAAGATGAGCGTCTAGGCGGAAATGTTGTATGCTTGTCGCACACCAGCATTCGATTTCATATCCCAAATGTGGATCCTGCCTTCCGAACCAGAAACAGCAAGTTCCATGGCTTCATCAGGACAAAACTTGGCACTGAAAACATGTCCCTATCATTATATTCTAGTGAGCTACTATCCTATTGATTTTGTATCGCTAACTTACCAATTCAAAGTTTCTGCTGGATACCATACTTGGTCGGTTATCAGTAGTGTTCCACACCTTGACAAGCTTGTCTGTGCTACCAGTAGCAATACAGTTGGGTACTACGGGATTGACATCGAGTGCACTCACAGCACCATCGTGAGCTTGGAGAGTAAAGAGAGCCTTGCCACCTGCACCATTGGCAACCACACGAACATCATAATATTGCACCATACCATTCTCCATGGCAAGATAAAAGTTGGTTGGGTTATGTGGATCCCAAACAATGGATTCGACATCGCTTTCAATAGTCCAACGGGTCACGTTATCAGGAGATCGTGCATCCAAAACACAGATTGACTTGTCATAACCACCAGAAACAAATGCAGTTGCTTCCACAGGATTCCATGCAACAGCTTGGACCTTGTCATTGTGATGGTTATATGATTGTACACATGTCGAGTTGTTCAAATCCCAAAGCTTGATAGTAGTGTCAGCAGATGATGAAAGCAAAAAGTTTCTATGCATGTTGTCAGTCTTTCAATCCTCCTTTCCAATGGTATGATTTGAATTCTTACCTGTGTTGCTTATTCCATGATAGGTCCATAACAGCATCCACGTGATAATTACTGTTGGCCTTTTTGGACTTCTTCTTTTTGGGCTTTGCACCAGCTGTGGCAGGATTGGAACTTCCCAAGATGGTTTGTGGCAACATTGCATCCACCATATCCACATTCCAGATCTCAATATCAGGTTCAAAGGTACCAACAGCCACATAATTGCCACTGCCTTCTTGACCAGCCTTGTCACCAGTATGGAAATCAAGCCACTCGAGACACAAAGGGAATGATGGCAACATGACATCATGATGCACATACAAGTTGTTCTCCTCACGTTCATAGACATACACTTCCAATTGGGAAACATCATCTTCGGTCTTGACGGCCAACATCATATTGTCAGTTGCAAGAACACGCATCTCTTCCATTTCTTCAGCTTCATCTTCATCATTCCTGAGCGTGATATAGGGATCATCCTCCTCATTCTGATAATACGCGAGATCCTTTCTGTTCATGAATTTTCCAGGTTCTAATAACAATCATGATCAACATCCATATCCTTCATTCAACTATCCTGTGTATACAACATACCTGCTTCACCTTCAGCGATATCCTCTTGTTCCAAATCATACTCCCTCATATCGTTATCCTTTGCATCAACCGCACTACATAATCGAATACAGTGAGCCAACACGTTCTCTTTTGCTCTATTCTTATAAACGTTATCAACTTACTCTTCATTTTCACTGTCGTCACTATCAATATCCATATCGCCACCCTTTTGAGCATTGGCAAGGTCGACCTTTGCTTCACCAAGACGATCGGCTGCAATTTTGCCAATCTTTTCGAGTTCTGATTCATCGAGCTTGTACTTTTCAGGTTGCTCAGCAGCAACACCTTTGCGGATCCACTGAATGGCCGAGATCATGTTGTATTGTGTATGTCAAGAAAAGAAGCTTGCAGCGAGGACCGACACAAAATGCAGAGAACTTTTTCGGTGTCAGCTAACACACCCGCCACCAGATTTATCCACACCCAACACACTCAAATTTATTCCCTTGGATACCATGCATGAATTGTCATCATAAGCCATGACTTTTTCTTTTCCTTTGTCTCCAAATAGATATATGAAAACTTAATGTCATTTGTCAATAAATGTATTATACTCTTTAGGAGAAAGCAAACTTGAGATGGGATATATAATACAACAAAGGTCGACTACAAATAACTCTGAAATCAGCAAACTTACGTAGCATTCAATATAGACTTTTCAATATACCGGTTGTAGTGATTGTCTCAGGTAGTACTAAAGACGAGAACAACCCATATGTGTACCATTTCTAATGCCTATCATCGATCTGCGCTATCTTAATGTACTGTGCCTTGTTGTAATGCACCAAGGATGTGTATGACCAAATCTCTGCTGAATGAAAGCCATAATCTAGATACCAGCTCGTATTTCTTCCTTGAACAGTAGCTGCCACTAGCTGCTACACGTGCAATTCACTATCCAATAGCACATGTATCCAGATGATGATTCTCCCCATGTGATTATTGCGAGTAAGAATCGGGTAGACTTGGACAATGTATTACGTGAACACAGTCATTGATGTGTTTATGCAAGAATCTCTTGATTCGGAATGCACCGCACGAAAACGAAAAGGAACGTGCACTGTTACACAAAGAACACACAACAGCAACATAGAACAAAGAAAACCGGAAATAACCAAAGCCCTATCATTCATGAACCATGTCTCCTTTTTCACACCTAATCCCCACGCAATAAGGTTTTCCACGTGTAAAGGCGATCCGTATAGCATCATATGGTGACGATGAGAAAATACAGATCCTAGTAGTAATAATAGTGATGGCAATATAGTAACGATGCATGTTATGTAATGAACGATAAGAATATGATGATGATGTCAAGAAGAGAAGTGATGACGCATTTGGGTCTAGCCCCATGTTGCATTGTTATTGAGCAGTGGATATGATATGTGGATTGTAGTGCTGTTGTTGTTTTGTTGCCCGAGGCAACGGTAATCCTAGAAATAGCATGGTTCTATGAGTTAGCCCGTGCTTTCGTGTAACCGACCACCTATATCGTAGGACGAGAACGATGCAACAAATAGGTAAGTATACAAGAAAGAGTGTGCAGTGTTAAGCAGCACAATGCACATTGAAATGTTTTGCATGTGCCATGAGCAATGAAAAGGTGCTGTTTACGTAAATAGCACTTGCACACACACACTTGATCCCCCGCTCAGTCGATCGATACCTTTTCCAGAAACACACTATGTACACCACGACCATGTATTACATGCATACACTATAACAATGTATCATCCCGTCATCTCCTGCTGAAAAAAAAACTGAAATGAACCAATATGCGTGTGTGGGTATGCACAAAAGTCTCAATGATCATGGGAGATAGTTTGCAACCATGAGAAAAAGGGGACAAGGACCCCCCAGAAAGAGGAAATTGACCCGATGACCGCAAGACGCGATCAACTAATCACTGTTGTGGAACAGCTCTCGTGGTTATGCACCAAAGAAATAAGCTCATCCACTCACATGAACAAGGTACAAGAGTTGGGGACACACAACAGCTTGTGCTTTTTTCTCGTGCCTTATTATCATGGGTTGTTGCTCCATCTGTGTGTGCACGTTCACTTGAACTTTTTCATTCATGCAGCTAATGCGTTAAGGAGTGTAGGATATTAGATCCCGATCGTGGTTGCACTTGGCTTTCAAAAAAAAGAATACCCGGTACCCATGCGGCTTATGCAAAGGTATATGCACACATTTAGGAGTTATATGCTATGACCAACATGCTATCCTTTATCTGCTATCTGAAAAGATGCAAGAGCAATTCTATATGGCTCATTGCCGCGGTGATTACCCTAATGCCAAGATGGAATACAAGTACATCTGATAGTGGTATCGGCTTAATAAGGCTATTTCCCCATATGCATTGATAGCGACAGCTTATCAACAGCAATGTCAAGAAAACTTTATGAAAAGAAATTTTGGAACATTTCAATTCCTGCGCCTTGAAGGATTGGAGATCCTGTCCACGTGTTTATGTTGCAGCAATGAGAAAAAGATCTGCATCGATATCGAGCAAAATGGTAACGTCCTTTCTGCATTCGGTGATGGTAGTATGTCATTTCCTTGTCGTCATAACAGCATACATCATATACTTCCATCGTCATCGATGGAAGGAATTTCGCATGACACAAGGTACAATGGTGCTAAATTCATTAGAATGAGTAATATGGATATGATAAAACAAGGATGGGGTGTCAAAGGATAAGCATTGATTAGCACACTAGCAATGAATGACCCGAGCATGGCATAAACATTAATGGACACTATCAAATTGCGATCAGTGAGCCACGTGAGCTGATTGCAAACATCCGATTGTTTACTTTTGTACAATCTGCAATCTATGGCACACCAATGTGCCCATTATGCATAAGAACCGCTATCCGGTTATACGGGACTGACAATGAGCGCAATAATTTTTGGACCGAGAACAAATACATGCTGTGGACAAAGAAACAAGGGAAGCACAAACCAAGCTGAATATGTTTATCATGAGTTATCTTTGGAGATGTGCAACAGCACTGTTGCACCGTGAGATGATCACGGGGCCATGTCTGGAGCAAGCCCGAGCCAAAGTGCACATTCCATCTTTCCCGCCAAAAACGCTGTTGTGATCCCTGCTCATGTCGCACCTCGAACCATGATCACTGTGCAACCTTGCACAGTCTTTCTGCTCTTTGCTCCCTTTTTTTTGCGCTCATTTCGATCGATTGTGTGTGTGTCGGCTGTACCGAATAAATAGATCGTTTCTCAAGACAAACCACCATTTTCTCCCCAATCATCTCTTTCTCCTTTTTTATTCCTCCACATAACAATGAATCATATTGCAGCTACTCTTGTCAATAACAAGACCCAAGATACTGGTGCAGAATCCACTCATGTCTGCAATGGTCGTGGAAGAAGCTATTGCTTGGTTCACCGCCGATACTTTGAAACTAGCTGGTGTCCTGATTGCAGTCGCACGACTTGTAAGTTTTCAAGAAACATATGCAGATACAATGATGATGATTAATCTTTGGGTCTTTATTTTAGTTGGTCGTTAAGCAAATTGCATGCTATCTATTTATCTACTTCTCGTTCTCTAAAGAAACAAGCCACGCATTATAGACTCTCCTCACGCTTAAAACAACACATCCTATTCATCAACACATCTTTTACCCCCAAAAAGCCACAAACGAAAAAGCAGGTGCCTGTTATTTGCTATGCTCAAAAATTGTATATGCCACCATTTTACCCCCTCCATGATACCTATAGCTCGCCATATTAACCATTAATATCAATATATAAAATCTACGTCGATCGTGTGAAACACCCTTTTATTCTTAATCCTTTTTCGTTGTATCCTCTGTACGTTTCTCAAGAACTTTATCCACCAAACCAAAATTCATTGCTTCCTCCGCCGTCATGTAATAGTCGCGTTCCATCATTTTTTCTGTACACCCATGGCGGGGAGAAAAACAAGCGCACGGGTCAATACATTTTGTATACTTGCTCACTCACTCACTCACTCCACTTACCAATTGCTTCAATCTCACGTATGCCTGTATGCTTTTGGAATATCCTATTGAGACGTTCACGAACACGCAAGATTTCACGTGCATGGATGGCAATATCGGATGCTTGACCAGAAGCGCCCCCTGAAGGTTGGTGGATCATAATCGACGAATTCGGCAATGCATAACGTTTGCCCGGTTCACCTATTTTCGAAAAGCAAGGTTTGGCTTGTATCATTCCGATTCCAAACGACATAGGTACATGATCACCATCACCACCACCCAAATGGATATATAGATACCTGCTGCTAGCAATAAGGATCCCATCGAACATGCTTGACCGTTGCACAAGGTGGATACAGGCGACCGAATATACTGTACAAACAAGTGTTTTTAACTTTCTAGAATCATGCCGTTGCCATCTCATCAATTTTTCTCTCTCCCTAAAATGTTATACCTGCATCTGTAGAATTAGAGTTAGATTATGCGTAAAAGATCAAGATCCAATAGTACACTTACTGTATCATAAATGGCCATACCGGCAGTAACACTGCCACCAGGCGAATTGATGTAGAGACTAATGGGTTTCTCGGGATTCTCTGCTTCAAGGAAGAGGAGCTGTGCCACGATCACCGATGCAACATTGTCGTCCACCTGCATACACACATACGGATAAACGCAATATTAGTTACCAGGAACTTCTGCACCTTCGCCATCTCCTTAATGTATAATATTCTCTTACCTGACCATTCAAACAAATGATACGCTCTTTTAACAATCTTGAAAAGATATCATATGATCTTTCACCGCGTCCCTATTATTATTCACCCTATGGAATGAGCACAGGTCCCGTATCCTCATTAATCTTTCTTACCGTTTGTTCGACGACAAATGGAATCAAGGCTTGTGCATTCATGAAACCTCTCTTGGGTTGAACCAAATGTCTTGCGTGGCATAAGATGGAGGTGGTTGGTCGAAATCGTGTAGTAAACATTAGCAGTAGCGAGAGTAAAAGGGAATAGTGGCCTGTTGGCTACATTCACTGACGCGTTCTTCCTATGCAATCTCCGCAGTGCGACCTATGCTTCGTTATCTGCTGCATGAATATGGAGACATCATCTTATGCAATCCCATCCAATAAACTATATTGATAACAACAACAATAGACCATTACAAAGATTCGGTATCAAATGCGCTATAGTATACATGAATGCTTTTTATGAATTGCCACTCTTCAATAAATCTAAAAAGTTGGATTTGGACATTGTAGACACTATAATAACAACAAACGATGAATATCATGTCACACTTATTTCACCATCCATACACTTATCGTACCATTCTTTGCCTTTTCCAAAGCTGATGATGCCTTGCGATATTCTTGTACTTCTGACACAGCATGTTCTGTTGTCTTTTGCTGGATACGTACTGCGTTGAATAGCTTGACCACTAATCGGTATCATCAGTCATCATTTCGTTCCTGTAATACCATCATCCTACATACCACCACGAGTAGCCACCTTTCGTAACCGCTTCTCGTATTCAAATGTAGTATAATCTGGAATCACATGACCCTTTTCTTTGAGAGCCTTCTTTTCAGCAGCCAACACTTTACGTGCCTTGTATTCCAACTTTTCCTCCTCAATCTTGCGTTCAGTGCCTTTAGATCGTGCCATGATGGGTTGCTATGCAACATGATGAATATACAATCCTACCATTCATTCCTTTTAACCTACAATTTTATCCGTTCCCTTTAGTTGGCTTGCGAGAATCTTGGTCATTGCATCTGAAAATGCTTCTTTGCTTTGTTTCTTTGCTTTGTTCGTTTTGCTCTCTATAGTGCACATCATCCACAAGGATCAGCATACTGGCACAACCTTGTCAATAAACCATCCAAACCCATCCTTTACCTGTAATCTCATCGTCATCAAACTCATCGTCGTCTTCGTCTAAATCGGATCCACTGTCACCGTGCGATTCTTCTCCACTCTCCTCCTCTGAATCGTCGAAAGCAACTTCCTCGTCGAAATCAAACTTGTCATTGTCTGAATCGCTGTGTGCACTATCGTTCTCGACGATTTCCTCGTGTTTTCTCTTGGGCATGGTGTGCGGTGTATTATGTGTGCGTGTAGTAGGTGCTGGATATGTGGAAGAGATAGTGGTTCTTGAAAAGGAAAAGCCACCCAGCTTCATACTCAATGTCAGGTGACTTGCACAACACAAGGCCAACCATTTGTTGTCAATTATGCTGTTGCCAGGTTGCTTAGCTACGAGATCAATTGGCATGCCTATCAAAGATACCAATTGTTTTTATTCACATGTTGAAGTAATACCCTCCTGCCAAGATCATTTCACACTATGACTCGCTAGTGCATATAACCATCAATGAGTTCTGTTCACACACAAAACACATCATCGTTCCACGCATCATCATAATAATAATCTCAGTAGGTAACACATATGAATGAACCAATGATCTCATAGTAAAATTCATCGTCGCATATGTCATTGTCATCTGTTAAATCTTGTACATCTTTTCCATTATTAGAATCCAAGTCCTCATCAACTCAAGCAAACAATGCTTTTGCATGCAATAACCATCGCTTCATCACATCATTGTCTGCAGTGGAAAACACACCCAGCATCACAAACCAAAAGTTGTACATAAAACCAATCGTAGTATCATCGCTATAGTAAAGATAATTCGTGCATTCTAATAAAGTATCGTCAGGCAAAGTATGAAGCCTGAGCACTCAACTTTTCACATTCCTTGTTGATATGACATTATTGCCATGAATGGGTAATGTAGTATCGATCAACGATGTATTGTTAGTTTGTGGGCG
Organism: Lichtheimia hyalospora FSU 10163; assembly: GCA_025094155.1. Classification (NCBI taxonomy): domain Eukaryota; kingdom Fungi; phylum Mucoromycota; class Mucoromycetes; order Mucorales; family Lichtheimiaceae; genus Lichtheimia; species Lichtheimia hyalospora. The sequence goes on from PTRB01000049.1 coordinate 156,226, forward strand.
CAGTATTGAATTACCCACTTGATACATTGACTGATATTATCAATGCTTGCTTGCGCAAAGGTCTTTGTTCAATGATATTATATTAAGCGTGTGTGTAAGAATGAAATTAGCCGAATAGCAAGGCTCTATTCTTCGTATCAAGCCTTCTTCTTAAGCTGGAAATTAGCCATAACTCGCATACATGGATGACATATGATTCACTGAAATATCCTCGAAACACTTGATTTAAAATGGACACCCTACGCAAAAAGAAACCCACTCATGGCTATATCTCATCTATCAAAGGCAGCCGTAAAACACATTATTGTCGCAGTAGAGATCGAAATCATAAATTGTAAGTCAATTACAATGTAAAAATATACATATGAATCATATAATGTGCAATGATAATCAATCCATAGCAGCAAGGCAATTTAGTCGTGCAACGCCAGCATGTGAAACAAACATTGATCCATGCAACAAAAACAAGGTCCGTGTGGGGAAATGGTCTGTGCACATCCAATTTCATCTCCGCGATTCGTTTACTAATGGTATGAAAGGTATACAAAGAACTATTATCATCGCCTGCAGCTGTGTATCAGTAATGATGTAAAACATACATAGATTGTAAGTGATAAAGATAGCTTTTATAAGATAAGAATGATTAAAGCAAAGGATGATAACACAAGTAGGTGTGGATTGATAACAAAGGAAGAAAGGACAAGAAGAAAGGATAGGGAAGAACAAAAGGAAGATGGCATAACTATGGGCGCCACAACTGCTGTGATTATCCAGCACATCGATAGGATTGACTAGATAATCTGGTTGTTGGCGCCCCCAGATTGACCAGCTACGCTATCCAATCGATAATCTTTTTTTTTGGTGTAATGATAAAACACTACTGTCCAGTTTGTTAACTAGCGATACCAATACATCTCAACATTATGAAAGTTCCTTGGACTGTTTTAAAGCACCTGTATTCTTATATGCAAGCAAAGCTGTCGAAAAATCTGTGGGGCTCATATCATTCTTTTTATATGTGCATCATGTGGGCAAGTGCTCACAAAAAGGAAAGTGAGATAAATGTTACTTGTCATAGCTGATTCACTGTATCATTTATCAGTGCTTTATAACTTTGGTTGCGGACATTATGGATATTGTGTGAATGTGGATGCACCGATAATTGACGTGTTTGACCTGTTGAACACCTTCAAATTGGTTACGTGTTGTCTTATCACGAACACTAGGAAACTGTACATTGCATATATACTGTAGCTTGTAAGCATTCACTTTTGGTACACAGCACCCTGATTTGGAACGTAAGAGATGACTTTATTGTGAAGTTTTGTGTATGTATACAATGCAAAGACAATGGTAGCTAAGTTACAAAGAAGCAATGAGGAGTATGAGAAACACGGCGTCTTTATTGCTTTCTTGTAAGGTTTATAAGATGGATACAAAAACAAAAACTACATACAGCTTATATGGGCTAGCCTAAAGTGTTAACTGCCTCTTCTTGTAGAGGCTCAGATCGGCAGGTCTTTCATCATTCATTAATCAGAGCAGCAGTGTGTTTTGATCATCATAGCCAAAGCCTTGCCGTACGCCGTAGAAACCTTACCATACCTTGCTCTAGTACCTATAAGCTAAAAGTGAAAAAAGTGAGTGGAATTAAATGTGTAAAAGTAAAGTTAACGAACAAGGCAACGTACAAAGGGGAGGTGAGAGGTGGGTGCAAAAGGAAAAGGGAGAGCGGGGCCAAATTAAATAGCTGCGCACGGTAGTCCCATTCACCTTGTTTTGAATCCCGATCACAGCTCACGCACACACACACACACACACACACACACAGTCGTCACTCAACTTTGCATACATATGGCTTCATTATGCTTGTGTATCTTACAACAACCTTAGTGGTTTGGGTGAGAAAAAGTGGGGGTTTATCAAGTCTTCAAACACTGACTCTTGTAATGCAGTAGCTCACCAACAACATTTTGAAGATAAAGATTAAGCCATCTCTATTGATATAGCTGATATAAATAGTGGGGGATCAAATCGAACTTGGTGAAGGGAATAATTCTAGGTGCTCTTGTTCTTATCCATTAAAGTGTCTTGATACTCGACTGCAGCCAAGAAAAGGGGAAAAGTAACCGATGCTGATAGACTTGGTGTAAGCAACATTAATGCCATGGTCCATTTTGGAACCGATCCGTTATTTCTCATGCGATCCACGACCATCCAAAGGATACATAATAAATCAACAGCCACCACATCTGAGCTGATACTTGATTGTGCAGGATGACGGAAAAAGGTGGCAATCAGGAACCATGGAAGCGATGATAATGGTTGATCAGAATCCACGAGATCACGTAAACAAGTAGACCAATGTTGGAAAGTGATGGCAAAACTGCAGGCAGCAGCAGTAATGTAAATTGCAGTGATAGCCACAGAACGTTGAGTATGACCCAGTTTGAATTTGCCGGTGCATTGTTCAAAGAGCGGGATAATGAGTACACCATGCATGACAAGCAAGTTGGGTAAGAACCACATTGTATCGGCCACAAATGGAGATGCCACGACGGTTGCCATACCAACCCACACGCACACCAAAAGCACAATAGGTGATGGAAGTGATGCACGGTCGGTTTTACCATAGGCCAATACAACTGCAAAGAAGAGTGCACTGGATGTTGAGATGGCTACCACTTGTCCAAGTAACATGAATGCCCATGCATATGGGATATGTCGTCGAGAACCTGTATATCTCATTAGTCTACTTGCCATTCTCATGATTATATCATCATACTTTACCTTCCAATGCAAGGAATGGTGTCCAAGTGCCCACTGTAAAGAGACATAGCCGATGACTAAATAGCCATGGCCAATCGCCCAAGCTCACTGTTCGCCAAGCATCATCAAAGAGTGAAACGCTGTGCAGCCAATGGGAAACGGCATTTAACGAGAAGGATTCACGCGATTCTGCTTGCCATTCGTTGTAGCTGTGCTGAAAGTACTTTAGCATATAAGTCCATGTTGCAAGTAAAGACAAGAAAGCTCCAACACCAAAGATGAGTGAACCAGCGCGTTGTTTATGTTGAAAAGCTTGTGTAAGAGTTGGAGAAATACGCCATAGTAAAAGGGCAATGAAACCAAAGTAAGACGCGAGGATACCAACGTCAACGGGATAATCCATAGTGGAAAGAAAATCTTTTAATCAATGCCCACCCAAACGCGTGCATTGATAATGACAGCATAGCGTGTCACATGCATCACTGAACACATGCGCCTTCCCAATTACACATTCATTCTTGATGAGATGATATATCACTTGTGTGACACACACACACACGCACACACACACACAAATGATCGGCACATTTCTATTTGGGAGATCAGCAATATGAACTGCAACCTTGTTGTTGAGACCACATGACATTGATTAAACATATCCATTATCATTATATGTCAATGGATGATAGCTTACTGCTCCACACAAGAGTTGTTATAGATAGTAGCAACAACAATATCCCTTTTCACAATGACTCCTTCATCCTCATTTTCGGAAACCAAACCCATAGGTGTCTTTCCACAATCGCCCCTGGTTTCCCTTACTCGCTCCCCTTTTGCTTTGCTCCTTTTACAAAATAAATATCTGGCGAGACTTTTTGCTTTTTTCCTCCCTTGATGCTGTTTACCGACAATGGAAGACGAAGGTATTACCAACACATCCATCTCGACATGCCTATCATATCATCTCATTATTATCCCATTTGCACATACTAGAGCGACCATGCTATGACAGAGGCAATGGATCACCCTATTGTTCACCTATACCAACCGATATTTGGAAAAACGGCACACAACATCAATTCGTTTGGAATTATAAGCAAGTGTTTATACCAATCAGCCCATTCACGACACTTTTAACTCATTCTTTACTTCTTATATAGCCATCCATTCTATGTGACATCGGTAAATTGATATCTACATTCAAAATGATAATCTTATATTTAAACGTACGCATAGGAATACCTTAGCCTTTACCTGTATTACAAGGAGAACTATGCTTATCAACCCGTCAAAAATTGGACTTCTATTCGCCGTGCGGATGGTACACTTGCAGTGCAAGTCGACAATTCATGGTTCCCACCCAACACTACTCGCACACCCATTTATGGTTATTACCTACCAGCAGGCATGAACCCGCTGAAAGAATTATCCAATCCAGAATCACAATACCCACATCCTTTTAATTTCACAATTGATCGTAAGTATTGATCATAGAAACATCCCCTGCTTCTCCTGTGGTTGTTGCTACTAGATGAAATCCCTGTTCTCATCATCCTTCATCACACACATCTTTCCCCCCAGCGTATCCTTACGCACCCACCAACACTCTGTGAACTATTTCCTTATATGTTGCTGATATGATTTCTTGTTGCTAGGACCCCAATTGCCATCAATGGATGATTCCCAAGGAGGTGATCAAGGCAACAGCCACTCACCTTTACCTGGATGGGCTATTGCTCTTATCACTGTATTCAGTATAGGTGCTGCAGCATTGGCAGCATTCCTTTTAATATGTTGCATTCGCCGTCGTCGACATGATCCACAACAACCACCCCACAACCATGATATGTATGCTGGTGGAGGATATGATCCATGTCAGCATGATGAACAACCCCCTGTTATGCGCGGTATGACGGATACAGGTTCATCTATTTATTCAACCACACCCATGATGCATGCCACGTTTTCAGCACCGCGTTTATCAAGTGGTAATTATTCCTCACGTCGATCCTCCAATGCGATGGCACCTCCTACTGCTATTCTCAATAATCGAAGTGCTGTATCACACAGCACATCCTCATTCACTGATGCACCTGTACCCAGCATGTGTTCCTCTTCACGTCTTGCTGATAGCACATTTATGTGGATGGTGGATTCATCACAAGAACATACAAGTGAAGAACAACGACGACGTCAACTGGGAGAAGCTTTATTAGCTCAACAATTATCTGAAGAAGAAGGGGCATCTGTGAAGCATGCAGAGAAACGACCCATCACAGTGAATGGTATTAGAAGTGAAGAAAGTAGAGCTGTGCTTGAGGAACGTTAGAATGCCCAAAACCTTTTCGAATAATAACAAACTATACATTTGAATATATATTTACTTTTAAAGCTTGAGTTCAGCTAGAATACGACTACATATGTTCTTGTAGAGAAAAGGATCCCCGCTCACACGTCGAAACTGTAATCCGTGCATGCCCAGTAACCACGATACTTTGACAATATAGATTTCAAATCGTACAATCAAATCGGGTACGGTCACATGAGAAGTTGCAGCAGTAGCAGTAGCAGTTGTACCATGGGTGGGTGAATCAGGTACATTGTCATCTTTCTTGACACGCTTCATATCAATGCTGGGCATATGTACACATTCAAATCGACCACGACTTTCTCGCCATTTGACACCAATGCGTTCCAATACACGTATCAAATCAGCTCGTATCACAGATGGATGTTTGGTGGATGTTGTAGTTACTGAGAATAATCCCTTGAGAAATACTTGTTTCACTGTTTCATCGGCTGTTCCTCGAGATGCAGATGTACTATCACCATGTGCACTCACTGGGAAAGCTTGCTCATGATTGTGAGGAGGTGGTGGTGGTGCATTTTCTATATTGGATACATCATCACTTTTTCGAGTTTCAATGGCTGTATTGGGTTGTTGTCCAATTTCGGGTGGTAATGCTTGTGCAGGTGCTTTTCCAGATGCAATTGTGCGTGAAGTTTCATTGGCCATAAGAGGATTGGCACCTGTTACTGTTGCTTGTCGTGGTCGTCGTTGTGGATGGGGTCTTTTGGTGGAATTTGCATGAGCATTGGCACTACCTGCTCTGCCAAGTAAATGGCTAACCTTGTCTCCAAAACTTGATCCATGCTGATGATGCTCATTGTGATAATCACTTGTATGATGATGGGATGTTGTTTTGCCTTTATCAGAAGTGGATGGGATCATAATTGGTGCAATAGCAGTGTTCAATTCTGCACTTGTACGTTCTCTTCTCCTTTCAGTGGATGATCGATGTAATGCATGACTCAATCGTCGAAATACATTTCCATGTTCATTACTGCTATCCTCTTCATTCAATGAACTGTCAGATGCTTTACTGCGCCGTGATTTGATGCGTTGTAATCCACTTTCCAACAAGTTGGGTCGATCCGCTTGAATAATATGCCCTTCTTCATCCACTCGAATATTCGTACGACCACGTCGACCTAATGCTACACCTGCTGTGGTTGTTCCTCTTCCAGAATAGATTGAATCCTTGTGTGCAAATAAGGTGTGTTCAATTGGTGTGTCAACTGGATGTGCTGCTGTTTCAGGCATTGGGATATCAGGAACACGGAAAGCACCTGTTGATGAAGAAGATGCTCCTGCAGCTGTTGTATCATTATCATAGGAACCAGTACTGCTAACTGATATCCGTGGATTGTCAGGATCAGAGGATGTAGCAGCACGTCTCTCACGTTCCATGCGTTCTTTGACAAGATAATAAATGGATACGAGTGGGTGATAAGCGGCGGGTATGGATTGAGGATCGTCATTAGGCATTGCATATGATTTCTTGCTCGTGGGTATAGGTGAATGTGAAGTAAGACGAGAGGTTAAATAATGATGTTGTTGATGATGTTGATGATGATCACGCGTTCGTTTCGCAAGTGTCTTGGCTGCTTTTTGATATTCATCCGATGTGATAATATTCTCAAGTTGCTGTTTGATCTCAGCTTCTGTTCCAAATCCAAAGCCTGTCATATTGCGAATCACTTCCATATCTACTGGTAACATGAGTGGTGCTCGATCTGGTAGATGATTGTCGACTGGTCCATCATAACCACGATTCATCCATGGATGTACACTGATCTCTGATATGGTGCCACGATGATTTGGATTGGTTACAAGCATCCTTGATAGTAAATTCTTGCATTCTATGTATATCATCGTTTGATAAATAAACCCATCCACATACAATGCATCATGTTAACACTTGCCAGAACTGAGATGATTTGGATACTCGACGTGCCCTCGTTTGATCTTGGCATGTAATGCAGGCATACTCTGATCGTCAAATGGAACCTTTCCACATACAAGGACGTATAGAACAATACCGAAACTCCATACATCAACTTCTGGACCTGTGTACGCCTTTGCATTGAGTAATTCAGGTGCTGCGAAATAAAGTGAACCGCAGAATGTGGAAAGGTGATCTCTTGGAGAAAAGAGATTGGATAAACCAAAGTCGATGATTTTGACGTGACCAGATTGGGAAATCAGGATATTCTCGATCTTCAAATCTGGCATATAAAAGAGCGTGAGTTAACCATCCTTCACTGCTTTGTTTCCAATTTACCTCGATGCACAATAGAGTTTCTATGACAATAATCTATGTGTTGTTTAGCCGCCATATGCTTCATTATGTTGGATCATTTACATACCTAAAGCACTGACAATCTGACGTGCAAAACGACGTGCATGTTTTTCCTTGAGCCTGCCATGTGAAATGATATAATCCAACAATTGGCCACCACCCACGTACTCCATAAACAAGTAGTAATATGGATCAAGTACAACCATTTCCTTGAGACTGACAATGTATGGATGATACAATAATAACATGATGCTTGCTTCGCGTATAGTTCTAATCTCTCGATTCTCATCCTTATCCTTGGCACTTGACTTTTCATTGGCAAATGTCCTAGGTACAATCTTGACAGCGAGCTATAAAAAGAATATTGGATTAGGTACATACACCTCGTGGAAGGATACATACACAATACACGTGTGGAACGGACCTTCTCTTGTGTGATATTATGCATGGCAAGTTTGACCTTGCCCATGGATCCTGATCCCAAAGTACTGACAAGTGTATAGTTGCCAATCACCTTGCGTGGTTTAGGTCGTTGCTTAGTACTGGTACTACGTGAAGGCTTGGAGTTGATTGTCTTGGTAGGTGGTGGTGAACTGGCATGGGAAGAAGCAACGGGCGAGATGGATTTACTACGGTTATAACTGGAGGATGGACTAACACGTTCTTCATAGGATGGTTCAATGTCTGTAATGGTCTCTACTTGCTGATCAGACAAGGCGTGGTCGTCATTCAAAGTATGTTGGTGGTGGTCGGTTGCAAACATGCTTTATATCTCTTTCCTCCGCACCCACGATGGGATTATCTCACTCTTAACAACAACCCCTCCCCCCATCCACACGCATGTCTTTATTAAGCGCTCGGCGGTTTACTGCACGAGTTTACACACACACACATAATTCACCTTACATATTTGATTACAAACAAATACCCCATTACAACTGTACACCTTTTATCATTACTGCTACTATTGTGATTGCTACTGTTATTGCAGATCAAACTTTTTTAACATTGGTTCATAAAGAGACACACGTGGCTTACAGGTCATGAGTTCATTATTGTTGACCGTCATTGTCCCATGTTATCCAATGATCACATGGATCAGCCATTTTGCTTATCTTGTCGCTTTTTCACTCGACGTAACACTAATCTCTAGTTGGAAAGAGCCTAGCTCCTAGTAAATATTTCAACTAGAATCTTGAACAACCCAAATATGTGATACAACATCCCAGCGTTATACAATCAATGCAAAGAGATACTCGTCATGCCATGGTTACTCACGTGCACCATCATTTAGATCATTCACGGATTCGACAACATTATAAACGCTTTTCGCGAGTAAAGGTTGATATCACATATGCTGAAAGTGGATCTGAGCTATTGTTACACCTGCCCCATGTATCGCACGATACAAAAGGACATTTCTTTGTTTGAGCTCTAGTAACAAAGATGCATCTTTTCATGTTCTGGATCATGATTATGCAATACTGGTCACCCAAATTTATTGTATCCATAAGACCAATTATGATGTATGTGTCTCTACAGTATCCATAAGGAATGGATGGCAAGTGTCATGATACACCGGTTGTTACTGGGAAGTAACTGATAAAACACGTATGCGTAATAAAGCCATGTGTATGTGAAGATGAGTGAATGAGCGTGCTGTGATCGGGATCCAAAACAAGGTGAATGGGACTACCGTGCGCAGCTATTTAATTTGCCCCGCTCACCTTTTTCCTTTTGCACCCCTCTCTCACCTTTGTACGTTGCCTTGTTCGTTAACTCATACTTTTACACATATTATTCAACTCACTTTATCATTTTTAGTTTATAGGTACTATAGAAAGATATGACAAGGTTTCTATGGCGTATGTCAAGGCTTTGGCTATGATGATCCAAATTCACTGCTGCCTATGATTAATGCATGAAGAAAGACCTGCCGATCTGAGCCTCTACAAGAGGCAATTGACACTTTTAAGCTAGTTCATATAAGTTGTATGTAGTTTTTGTTTTTGTATCCATCCTATAAACCCTTACAAGAAAGCAATAAAGATGCTGTGTTTCTCACACTCATCACTGCTTCCTTGTAACCTTAGCTACCATTGTCTTTGACTTGTACCCATACATGAAACATCCCAATGAACACTTGTCTTACGATCAGAACGCGTTGCATTGCAAGCGATCTGTTATTTTTGTAATTGCTGCACTAGATCTCGATTAAAATTGTCTAAAAGAAACTGTTCCAAGGAACACAAACGTGCCTTAGTCATAAAGCAATCGCGACAAAGGCACAACAGCTACACTTGGTCAGCTTATCGCCAATGAAACACACTTTTACCCATAAGCCGTGTATTCTACTGTATTCTCTATGTAGCAAGTTCACCAGATTCAAGTTTGACTGTTGCATAGCAGCAATGCGACATGATCAGTATAGCCATCATTGCCAATAATGAAAGATAGTTCCAAAGTAACCACCATTATCGCCTACAAATATCGTATGACTTGATACGTTTCTATGGTCATTGTCTGACATTGCTGTAGAAGGATGAGATTTATATATGTGGATATGGCGAATACATAAAGTGCCTTCACCCCAAAGAACCCTGCATGTTATGCGATCCTCTTACGTGCTAAGAGATCCTGATTGAATGGATAAAGTGGATGGAACTCGCTGTGTGATACAACTTTGAGTGCATTGTGCGAATATTGCCAGTGGTGTATAATTGGCCATTGGCACGATCAGTGTGATACCTTGGCTTGCTATTTGGTACTTGGATGATGATACTCGAGTGTGCTGGTACTTGAATTACAGTAGGCGATCCACCTGCTGCCTGCCGTTTTCAATAACACCAATTTGTTAAAGTGGTGGAGCCTGATTTTAACCATCGACATGAACCAACAAGAGAATGTTATACAGCACTCAAACTTCCATCGCACATGCATTTGGTGCGTTGTTCATTGTTTTCTAACAATGAAAGCATGGTTAATTATGCAGCAACTGAGACTCAGTTAATTTTGTGTTTCCTCGTGTAACGATCATTCGCATCAACATTGGAAATCTACGGCGCTAGCAGTGAAACTTAAAATCGACAATCTTATTCTCACCATGTACCCCATCAGTTCACTTTTTTTAAAAAATGAACATGGAATAAAACATCATTTGTCTCCTTCATTCTGGTTCAAAGCAATCGCTTTGTTGCGTGGTAGCAGCAACACAAGGAAAAAGACCATTATCAGAGATTATGAGGAACGCTATTTGCTCCATTGTGGAGGAGGAGGATGGTAATGATAAAAATAAGCATGATTGTGATGTGATTATTGCATATTGTTATGAATCTTCATTGTGACACGCATAATGCGATTAGTATGAATGAACAGGGCTGCTCTTGATCGAGAAAAAGGGGAACTGGAAGGGATAGTCGTTTGTTTGCTTTTGGAGAAATGATTCAGCTGGTGACAGACATGTTTATGCAGCTAAATCTCTTGCCACGGCTACTCTGCCCTCTTCCAAAACAAGGGATAATAATGCATATCCACAAAGGAATTAATCACAACCGTTGCTCAAGTAAACTTGCTTGCTTTGAAGGGGATTGATGGTAATGAAAATAACAGACAGCAATGTTGTGTTTTAATTCATTCTTTTCTTTTACAGCTGTCGTCTCATCCAGTGCCTTTTGTATAGTAAGGCACCTTCATGGTTACAATACATGTTGATGTGCGGTTCTTCATGTATCGAGATGAGAATATAGATGGTAGTTGTTAACATGTTGCATCACTGAACGATGATTTTCTGGGAAGAATTGCTGGTTCTTTGTGCACAAGCATTTAATAATGAAATTCAACCAAGTATCTTTGATAAATAATCAATTCATACATTGGGTCACACATTGGTTGTACACGTTCAGCTAGTGGAGCGGAATATCAATAACTGCGTCGCGCACAGACCTGGTTTCTCCACAGTAAGATTTAATTATGAGAACTATTCAGTATTGGAATATCGAACTGCAAGTTGCTTTATTCATCCAAAGTGTGTGAAATATTATGCATTCACAACAGCAACTATAGCAAGCGGTGTGTCGTCACGGTGCGCACAATAAAAAGGATGGTGACAGGAACAAGGAAAGTGCGCCCCTCTTTCCTCTTTCTCCACCCGTGTTTCACAAAGCAAGGTAAGAACAACTCCATTTACAAAGTATAATGCACCAACTATTGTCATGCCTTCAATGCACAGCGACAATGGGGCGAACAGTTCACACGATCAGTGGTCATTGGCCAACGCTTCTTTCAAGTCTCATGCAACAGCAAGTTCGCGTAATCTGCCAATGACTCGAGCTTCATTTGAACACAGCAGGTATGTTGGATCGTTGCACTTGTTTTATTCCTCAAATCTGACACATTGTGACACCATTGTTCTTTTAGAATGCTGTCGTCTCACTTATACAAGAACCAAGGGGTCAAATGTGTTCTTGGTCCTCGTTGTTCGCAAGGATGGGTCTCAACACGTGTTTACGTTGGGACACAATGGGTATAATGACAGCGAATTCAAATAGCTTGCTTGTTCTTTATCTCACATTATGTTTATTGTAGACTATGTATATTGGACAATGGATACTCATGGCAGGAACAAGGCATTGATCTCAAACAAGGGTATCGTGCATTGTCTCGTAGGTATGTATAGCTTCTAGCACACAAAGCAAACACTGCTCATTAACGATTCATACAATGAAACAGCAGCAGCAGAAGGCCAATTTCAGGAAGATCCAGTTGGTTCAGGCAAAGAATGCAGTTGTGCGATCTGGCAAAGGTAAAAGTTCTCAGTCAACGATTGTTGCATGCAAGTGCACTTATACAAGTGACATTAGGATCTGGAAGGCTTCTGCCTGGTTATATTATATAGGCTGCATGTCAAGGATGTCATTGTATCACTCTGTATTGCCTAAAGGGAGAGTTTAAGAGAGAGTTTATTTCAATTGACTATAAAATTGGGCACGCGCTGATATCAGCTTTTTGCCCTAGCCCGATCCAAACGAGTGGGAGTACTGAAAAAACCTGAGATGCTTCAGGAAAAAGGAGAAGGATAGGAAGGTTGGAAGATATAGGGATGTGGATGCTACAAAGGTAGAGGTATGTGTTCGTGAAAAGAAGGAAA